>VYZW01057364.1:3578-90435 GCA_013401315.1 Balaeniceps rex | reverse complement strand
CACTATGCCAGCTACTAGGAAGAAAAGTAACTCTAACTCAGCTGAAACCAGGACACCATTCTATGATTCTATGATTCTAGGAAATAAAGACTATGTTTTTCAAGATTTTGAGTGATGAGAACTGGGGTTTAGCTTGTTGAGCAGGGAGATGAGAATGAGATGACGTAGTTGATAGTAAATACGCTTAAAGAAAGCTTCCTGAGTCTCCCTGCCTGCTCTGGGCTACTGGATAGGTGAGTTTACACATCAGTGATCAGAAGAAATGTGCGTGTCTGTATTTCCATGCCTCAGGGAGGTGCATAAATAAACATACTTTGAGCATTGCCCCAGCTAGCTTGGATGTCCTTGGAAGAAAAGCAAGGTGGGAGGGTATTGGAGCTAATGAGATGAAAGCTAGTTCAGGTATGGCTACCCCAAGCAATGGTAGAACATAGATGGTAGAGGTGTAAAGTGGCTAAGCATATCCTAGGAGAAGTGGGATAGTTCTTCTACCTTTCTTCAGTTCTTTGCAAAATTCTTCACCTTGCGAAGACTTGGGTTGGCACCAGACAGCTAACAGTGCTGTGTAAAATGAACTTGGCACTGGGTACCCAACAGGGTTCTCTCTGTTACTGCCCTTAGAAGCACCACATCCACAGAGCACAAGAATATGCAGCATCCAAAATATGAATAAGTGGCCAGCAAAAATTACTCAAGTTAGACATGCAAATGGCTTACGGAGGGCTTAGGAGAGTTGTTACTTGCTGAAGAGTACAGTATCCTGCTGTCATGCAAACATTGTTATAAGGTGGAATCACAACCTAATGGCTGAAACTCAGATTTGGTACTAGGGAAGCTCTGATTTCTGGTGTTGTTCATTAGTGAATACAATTGCACCTTATTTTCTTCATAAGCAACTGTAATTAGAAACTCAGCAGATATGATGCTGGGGAGGGAGGAAGAGAAGAAATGGAGAAGATTGCTTCGCTTTCTCCTCCTGCATAGTGCGGTCAGTTCTAACACATGGAGGTTGCTTGGGGCTTTGTGTTTTGAAGTGTATGTACCCTAGGAATTGTGTGGCAATTAGATTTAAGAATACAAAGCCTTAATAATGAAAGGGTATCCTTAGCCTTTTTAAAAGGGTTAGCAGCTTACTCATTAACTGTCTGCCAGGGTTGTCTGTGTGGGTGTGTGGCATGATTACAATATTTAGTTGTCCTTCATGGCAGAATAGTAATAAAAATAATACTTTTGATGGTCTCTCATGCAAAGCCAGCACCAGCTTCTCTAGATATAACGAGCAGTCAGCTCCAGCCTTACGCAAGATGACCACTCCAGGCTAGTGACTACTTGTTGACAGGCTTGTTGGTCTGCTTGTTTGGAGGAGAGAGGGGCTGCAAGCAGAGGACTTCTCCCCCGACCCTTGCCTCCAATGAAAGTGAGAACTTGGTTCTGTCAGTGCTCAAGACTGTTGATTAGTGTTGCTTTTTTTTAAAATGCTTGTGTCACAGAAGGCTCTGCTGCCTCTCAGAGCTGTGCAGTTTCCAGTTTACCAGGTGTTCCTTTTTAATCAGGGCAGTCAATTGCCTAACAGTTTATAAAAGGCCTTAAGTGAGGAAGTAATCAACACTGTCTATTATAGCAAGAATAGGATTTGCAATCAAATAGTGACATGACTAATGTCATTGAAACATTATTACACTGGCAGATTCATATTCTCAGGCAATATGCCTCAAATTGAGTATGGGGTGAAAATAGTGTGTTACGTCATATGGCACAGGTAATGCAAGGTTATTAAGTTGCCAGTTTGCTGTAGAGGAAACCCAGATAATAAAATGAGTGGGGACTTTGTCCATCAGATTCAATTAACTCAGACATCTTTCTGTTGTCCTGAAGCTCACCCCAGTGATAAGCAGGTGAATAAAAAAAGTTCAGGCAAAACCAAATGCTGAAAGACATCAGAGAATCTCCTCCCTGAAGAGGGATCTCCTAAGCTGAAGGGAAAGCTATTTTGAGCAGCCTGATAAACACAAGAACGTTCCAGGAAACTACTCCCATTCAAACTCGTGTCTAAAGATAACCCCCAATTCCTTTCATTCCTATAAGCAATACTTTCCCCTCTAATTTTTAGTAGGGTCATAGGATAATTCATGTTGGAAGGGAAATAGTGTACCAACAGTTATGATATCTCCCATAAATGCCTATTGTATGGGATGGAGATGTTGCCCCTTTATTGAATTCCTGGTTCAAAGGTGTAAAAGAAGACAAGGAAACCCCACCCAGGATATAATGCTTTCTGAATATAGTATCATTTTATCTTTCCTTCCCTCCAAGATGTATATGTGATTTCATTTCTTCTGTATGTTTCCAAGCAATCAGCCAGTTTTGTTAGAGTACAGGGATCTTTAGCACTGAAGGAAGTCAGGTTTTATGGCTGGAAGTGATTCACGAAATGGAGCATCAGGTCTGTGCTCCCAAATGACATATTTAGGAACAGTATTAAGGGCCAGTCTTTGAAGATGTTACTATCCCTAATGGGGAGCAAGAAGGTGCAGTCAAATACATGGAGAAAGACACATGGAATATCCACTCCCTGTGGCACTGCAGAGGCCAGCCAGTATAAGACCATCCTGGAGTGTTTGTGACTTCAAACCAAAGTGCTGAGGCAAAATGCAGTAGAGGCATAACTGACCTCTTAACATTTCTCATATCAGTTAAATACCTGTCACTTCTCCATTGAAGGAACATTATTCTCAGAGTGTGAAAGATTCAGCTGGGGCTAGTTTCCAGGGAATTACATTTCAAGTGAGGATAAAGATTATTAATAAAGATTATTAATAATAAATATGTCAGGTCTCTTAGAAAGGTCTAGGTGAAAATGTATTCATTAGAAGCTGGGATGTCTTTCACTCAAGAATTTTGTTTGTTTCCAATCTGTTAATATACTTTGGGAAATTTGTCGAATCAGAGGCATCTTCAGTTACCTGGGACAGTAATAAAGGACTTCTTGATATAATTACTTTGCAGTTCCCTGAAGCCTCTAATGAATTTTTTCACAAAGCTGTTGGGCATATTAAAAGTTCTATTTGCTGCATTCTCATTCCACACCCCATTGCTGCTATCAGAGTAGGGTAGAGCAATTCTGCAGAGTCAAGGGAGACTGAAGGGATTTCAGTATTAAAGCAGAGCTGTGCTCAGTGTTTAAATGGTTACCCGGTTACCTTTTTATGTGGTTTTTGTCCACTTTGCATTTGTGTCCTCTCCATGTATTGTGGTGCTTGGCTTCTTTCTGCCTGGGTAACTAATGTTCCTCCCTGTGGTCTGGGCAGGAAGGAGTGTGGAAGTAACAAGCAGTATCCTGGGTAATATGAGTTACATTGCCAAGGTTGTTGGTATCAGGCTTTTGCATTTACCTCTTTCCAAAAGGGTGGGTCCTTTGAAGTGTATTTTGTAGCTTTCTTCAGATATGTTGCTCTAGCCATTATATGATCACATTTCTAATTATTTATTTTGGGGCAGAATTGAAAGGTGAGGTCATTATCTCCACTTACCTGTAATGCACACATTGGGTGAAGAGTTGAGGCCTATGTCGTGGTTCAAAGAGGGACTGAGACAAACATAATGGTACACTTCTGTGTAGGATTCTGTATCAGGTCCATTTCGTGTTGACTGCATTATATGTTAACTCTCTGAAGGCTAAACAGAAAAAATTAGTATGTATGGAAAGTACAAAATTGCCAGTGAAGATGAATCCATAAACAATAGGACAGAGAACACTGAAAAGACAATGATACTTCTAGAAATTGATACTATGCTCTTTCTTGAATCACTGAGGTGGATACTTAGTCATAAAAAAAGTCAAGTGTATGCGTGGTATAATGTTGTTCATCCTGAGTGGTGACATAAGGGCTGCCCACAGCATTTCTGTTGGGTAGGTATTGGGTGAGAGGTTTCATGTTTGTTTTTTGTGGAATATTTTACTGTTACTCTTTCCGCACATCACCTTGCAGCTCTGCAAGACCAGTGGAGTAGGTCCAGCTGATGGCTGCAAAGATGATGCAGAGCAGTTAGTGTTGTGAAAGGCATGTTCAGATAACTTGCTTCTGTTTTGATGTCCAAACTAAGGTAAGAACAGAGCAGGAGAAGACAGGGTTCAAAGAAAAGGCAGAAAGGATTCAGGCATGAAGAGCTCTACACTTGAGAAAGACCGAATAGATTGACACTGTTTAGAGAGAGTAAGAGAATGGAGAAATAGAATACTCAAAAAATCAAATCTGATGGGAAAAGGCAACCTAGATGCCTCTGCTTGCTTTTCCATGGTCATACAAAGTTGATCAATGAAACTGGAAGTCCAAAACCACAACATAACCTGGTAATTCATTGTCACGTGCTATCATTATCTTAGCCAATGTTCCAGAAGAATCCAAAATAGAGGTAAATAATTGAATAATGAGAAGCAAGCAACTGTATCTAATACCTTTAGTTGTTTTACTTATTAAGCTGTGTAATGATTCATGACCAAGCCTAACTTCCTGGCAGTAGGAAATAATTTTTTCTAGCAGCTTAAGCAACCTACATTAAGGGAAAAAAGTACGTCTCCAAAGCTGTTTGCGAAGCTGTTCCCATTTGGGTGGGAGCCTGAAACTACTGTTAACTCTCACTTTTAATGTCTGGCTTCTCAGTGTATGGAACATTGGTAAAATGGAAAAACTTAACATGTCTTCCAAAACAAATCTGAAATACATTTGGCAGTTGGGCGTCCCTCTCCACACATCAGCATGCACGGGAGAAGCCGTGCAGAGGGAGGTGGTTAGCACATGAGCTTGAGTCATGGTAGATAAGTTTCTATAGCAGCCACCTTTGAGGGAAAGGGAGGATGGGGGTTCTCTAGGGACAACATAGTGGTGCCTGCCGTGGCTAGAAGAAACTCAGTTTTGTCCATGTCTTGTTGGTCTTTATAAGTCAAAATGTTAGCACAGAGCTGGATTATGCAATACTTCTGTTAATGGATGGACTGACAATCGACAAAGCCTGTGTTTCAGTTGACTTCTTTTTTTTTTTTAGAATTTCAATTTGTTATTGTCATTGAGAGCAAATCATTTGAATAGAAACTTTCACACTTGCAGGTCAGATTTTTTATCTGCTATTTAATGCTGAGCGGATAAGATATTAAGTCTAAGTGATAACAGCCACAAGCTTTAAGATGGTCTTGTGCAGAAAAATGCTGCCTGGAGTATGTGATGCAACTTCCAAAGCCGTGTATTTCAACTTCTTCGATTTGCAGGCTGTCTTAAAATTTCCCTGCTGGAAGCATGGACCTCCGCATCAGTGAAGTTAAGTGAACTGGCTGTAGGCTTGCTTTTCTCAGTAACCTATGATAGATGCCTTAGAAACACGCCATGACCCAGCATGATGCAGCAGATGAGAGGTTTAGGACTCTGGCCTGATAGAATCAGTGAGCTGTGAGCAACGGTAATAAAAGTGATGGAACAGGTTTGTTAGCAAAAGGGCATGCGGGTGCTTGAACACCAGAGTGGAGGTGCCCGTTTTGTTTGGTGATATGCAACTTGTGACACACAAAATTGAAGGAAAACCTAAGATGAGGAAGGTGGTGGGCAGATCTCATCTCACTCTCAACAGGGTTTCTGTTGCTGTCTTATGCCAACAATTTTATACCAAAAAAATTGAGCCTGAAAGCATGTTGATGGAGAATATATTAGATATATGTCCACAATGATGCTTTGGTCTGGAAAAGGTCAACCCAACTTCAGACTGTGTTCAAAAGGCTTAAGGTACTGCGTGAAACAGTAATGGCTTTCCGTGTGCATTGGATATTGAGATTATCTTAGGCTGCCGTATTATCCTAAAGGTCTTGGGGAAACTGGAGAGAACTCTGAGAACAGTTTAAAGCATGAGCGTGGGTTGGGTAATCACCTTAGGAAAAAGTTATGAGAGCAGTATGTGCAAACACAGCTCTACTGTGGGAAAATGCATCATTACAAACAGCAGAATAGTGTATACGCTAATAAAAGAGAGAATGATTGATTATAGTTGTTAGGATCGAGTAGTGAGAGGAAGTTGAGAAAGCTAAGCTTAATAACAGGAAACACTTTCTAGTCATGAGGTCTATTTGGGCTTCAAAAGTGTCCTACAAGGAAAATGACAGTAGTTGTCCTAGTTAGGATATTCAGAAATAAAGCTGATGAATCATTAATAAATGTAGAAACCTGTGTCATGGTAAAAGTGGAGTAAATACTCAAAGATTTGAGTCTTTGCCTGTTCAGAAGCTTCAGCAGTAAGTGAAAACTCTCTTTCTGTTTTGAAGATGCTATCCATACCTCTCTAACTGCCCCAATACGCTGTTTCGGGTTCCAGATCTCGCGTAAAGCAGTAAATTCCACAGGGTGACCAGTGCCAGAGAAGACTTTTTTTTCCTGGGATTCTTGGGGAAAAAATCAGCAAAGTCATAAAAGGAGGTAACATGAAATTGTCATCAAGGTGAATTGCACTGTGACTTGTCGCTTGTCCTCTGCCTTGTGCTGCTGAAATTCCCAAGTTTATCAGGGTACAAACAGGAGGTTTTTTTGAAGCTTTGCAGTAACTTTGGAATTCAGATATTTACCGAATGCACTCTAGCACAGGGGAAAAAAATCATCCTCAGCAGTCCTTTCTTTCCTTACCACGTGCTGTTTGTGAACAATTATTTGTCTTGAGCCAAACAAAGGTGCATTTTGAGATTTCTATGAATTTGTACTATATAATGAATAAAAAGAATGGTATGTGTTTCAAAGTATTTGCATAGTTCTACACATTTTAGTACCTCCCTTTTCTTTAGGTGCTGTCTTGACTAATAGAGAACATTCTTGCATGCAGTGCAAATAATTTGCATTTTTAGTGCATCTCCTCAAGGGACTTATTTGTCTCTTACTCTGAGACTTCTTTGCAATGGTGATGCAGTGCGCTGAAATCTTAAAATGAAGGTCAGTCAAACTAACCTTAAATCACTTTGCTATTGAGGAAAGGAATAAGGTTCACATTTTTCTTCAACCTTTAGTGAGTCTGTGCCATCCCAATGGGAGTGTCTCTTAGAGTTAGTTCCTAGATGGAAGGCATTAACGGTTCATTTCATCCTACTCCCAGGTAATGAGTGTGGTATTCTTCTGTTCTTCAGTCCAGCCTGCGCCAGCGTCTTAGCTACAGGGTATGCTTTTTCTGTCTTCACTAATGTCTGTATTTGACAGACCTTTCCAATTTTTTGATGTGATTTCAGCTTCCAAACAATTTGCTGAAGAAGTCTTGAAAGCACACAATGACTACAGGAAGAAACATGGAGTCCCCCCATTAAAACTCTGCAAGACGTTAAACAGAGGAGCCCAACAGTGAGTTCAGTCCTTTCTTTTCTCTAATGAGATTTGTGACACTTTTATGCGTTAGGTTTGACTGTACATACTGCAAAAATATTTGCCTTTTGATGTGCTGATATTCAATGAAGATTCACTGGGTGGAAAGTGAGGGACTCTACTCTTTCTGTCTCCCTACCCCACCCTTTTCGTCCCTTCTTTCTCCATCACATCGCACCAGCTGGTCACGTGGGCACTTCTGTGGTCACAACTGTGTAAGTCTTTCTTGCAGTCTTTTCCAGATGTGGGCTGCATCTGTCTACACTGGTATGTCTCCTCTGCAGAGGGTAGTTGCCTAAAACATGCTTCACCACCACCCCAGTCACATGATGGATTGTCATCTGCAGGAGAATATCCGCTGCTGCTGAAATAGTGAGAAATGAACTTTTTCATGGTAGGAAGTGATGACTGGTCTAAGATGAATGGAATCAGAAGGAATTAATTTCAGATCAAATTGTCTATCTCCCTGCCCCAAAAGCAAAATCAGTATACGTAGTTCTCTAGTCTGTCAGGAGGGACACATCTTACCTCTTCCCCAGTGCTGAAGACCGCACAACTTCTTGTCGGTCTAACGTAGAGTGGATCCATCTTTCTGCTGTCTGACTTAAGGCTTCCTTAGAGAAATTTGAGTCCAACACTGCTTGTCCTCTTTGTTGTAGACATGACTACCAGATCATTTCCTTTCCCTTTACAGCAACCTTTTTCAAAGTACATTTGAAAATCTTCAATTTTTTCAGGCTGATCTTCACAGTACAAAGGAGATACCTGAAGGAGTTAAATGCTGATTAAACTATTCAGAAAATAAATGTCTTTCCATAATAGCTAAATAGTGGCCAGTTTGATCCCTGCAGACATGAGATCTCATCCCCTGTTAGGCTTTCTGCCATAACCATGCAGACCTCTCCATGCTGGCTGGCTGGGAGCCAGAGAGGCTGTTGCCTTTCCAGAACCTGATTTACTGTCCCAGCATGGTGCTGCGCTGTCACACAGATGCACCAGCTCCCGCACTCCTAGACCAGAGATCTCCGTCAGGTGTTGTGCTGTACAACGCACCACGTACGTGGCATGTGGACATGCCCTCTGGCAGCAAGCAAAATCTGATTCTGTCTTTATTTTTTCACATTTTTTTTTTCTTGAGACACCATGATAACTGGATACAGTATTTCTAAGAGATGGAATGCCAGTGACTCATCCACATACCTTTGTAATCTGCTGGGGTTTTCCTTCTGTTCTTCAAAGGGTTCGTTTGTTTCTGTTTTACATGATGCTTCGCAATGAGGAAGAAATTTCATTGTCTTGTCAATAACACTTGTTGGGTCTCCAAAGTGCTACAGTTGGTTTGAACAAGCCAACTTGTATGAATAGTTCAGATTATTCTGTCAAATATACATTGCTCCACATTTATCTCTAAGTGTGCTATTGCCCTTGCTGAGTATTTTTAGGTCCTTCTGGAATTCCTCACAGTCCTCTCTGGTCTCAGCTGACTTTCCCAGCTGTGATGAATAACAATAGGAAACCTTTGGTTGCGGTCTGTCACTTAACTTGTAAGAATTAAAAGACACATGTTCAGAGACTGGTGAAACTGGTTGATAGCAAGAACCAGAAATGGTTTGATCTGAATAGAAGACATGAAATACAAGAAGTCTCTCATTTGTCAAGACAGGTTTTGCATAATCTTAAATTCAAAGAAGAACTTCACCTTTTCTTTAGGTATATCTGATATCTTTGTTGGTATATATCTGGTGTATCTCTGGGTACTTTTCCATGCTTCTCTATCTGTGTCGAAAATGGTCTGTTTCTTACTATTTTCAGTTCCAATAATTGTGACAGGTTAGATGAACTGACTATTGGATCCCTGCTTTAGCATGAGATGAGTCACCCTCAGCAGGTGTCTGTTTATCTCTGACTGTAATGAAGCATAGGGTGATGATCTCAGATGCAAATCTCATGCTTTCAACTGCCTGAGCTAGAACAAATTAATCACCCTTTGTCTCAAATCCTTGGCAACTTTGTCTGTGTGCAATGTGTACTTTTTTCCAGTCTTATCTCTTGCTTGGGATGTGGGAATCCTTGAAGAGAAAAATTGCAGGACTGTAGTGATATTGGGCATGAAGGAGCATCTACAGATTCTCTAGTTCAGGATCTAGCAGACTGACAACTGACAAGTTTTCGGGATTTCTAAATTAATGGAGGTAATTAAATGCCTTTTTTTTTTTTTTTTTTTGAGAGGAATAGGACAGAAGGAAATGAGAACCTAATGACTGAAGTACTAGCTGGGCCAAAAAGTTCAGCTGGACAAATTTCCTGTCTGGCAGATGCCAGTAATTCATGATTAGGGAAGAAACAACAGGACAAAACAAATGTGGTGATCCTTCTCCCATTATCTTCTTCTGGAAATTACAGCTTTCTCCTGGAAATTATGTTTTTCCTAAGCAGTAGGTTGAATCCTCATTTTTTTGTTGCTGTTGTTTAATAACTCCTGAAGATTCCACACACACACTGTAAATTTGTCTAGCTCTTTTTCAAACCCACATGCGTTATGGTGTCTGCATTGTCCTGTGGTGATGACTTCTGCTGCACAGTGTGGAAAAAGTGCTTTGTCTTACTTGGCTTTTACATCTATGACCTGATGATTTTGTGCGTTGCCTCCTATTTCTTGTGCCATGAGAAATAACAAACAGTCTTTCCAATTTCACTGTCTCTGTACTGAAGCCTCTCCAATGTTGAATAAAGAGAATAATTGTTTTACACATGATGTTCTTCTTAACCCTATTGTTGTAAGACAATAAAATACATCCCTCGCTCTCACACATGTCAAGTTCTATAGAAATAGTGCTGCTTATCCCTATGTTGGTATACACAGTTGCCTCAGATGCTCTGTGTGGTCCCCTTCTCCTCTGTACTGTTTGTTGCCTGGCACATTGCTCTTGTTTTGCATTTGGTCTTTTTTTTTTTTCATTTGTAAATGTAGGGGTTTTTACACTTGCTTTGACTGAATCCCCACTTCAGTCTTTTTTCCATCTCATCGAGAGCATTTAAGTTACTCCCATGAGGGGCGTAGAAATGTCAGGAGGTGACACCTGTAGCAATTGCTGCAGGTACTTCCCTTTCCCTCAGCAGCTGCAGCTAAGGATGCCTGGTGGATTTCCAGGTGCTGGGCAGAATATGGTGGGGGGAGATCTGCCCTTTGATTTCTTCTAGGCCCTTCTCAGCCATGACAGATGCTTATGAAAGACAGGGGAAATGGCCTCTGGGCCTTCCCTTTGCCTAATTCCTAGATCTATGTAAGCTTAAAGCATCCCTGGGCTTTGCAGCTGAGTAACTTGGCTTAAACTGTCATCTTCCAGCAAAATTCCTTGCTTGCATTGCCCCCTCTTCCTCCTGCTCCTCCTCCTCTCTGCTCACTGTGGCTGTGGTCCATGACTCAATGTGTGGATTCCTTTGCTAGGTATGCAGAAGAACTGGCTACCACGAGGGTCCTCAAACACAGCTCCGAGTCTGCTAGTGGAAAATGTGGAGAAAACCTAGCATGGGCATCCTATGACCAACCAGGTGAGCTTTCTTCTCTTGTTGTCTCACAGACACTAGATAAGTGGCTTGTCTCATGTACTTTGGGCTCAGAGCGTCTCATTGCAAGAGTACTGGCATTTCCTTTCCTTCGAAAATGAGTCCACCACAGCCCAGCCCAGCCCAGCCCAGGCTCCATGGGGACAGGATGGTGGTTTGCAGTCAGCTATGTGTACTGAGAGCAAGGAGCACATAGAATCATAGAATCATTAAGGTTGGAAAAGACCTCTAAGATCATCGAGTCCAACCGTCAACCCAACACCACCATGCCTACTAAACCATGTCCCAAAGTGCTACCTCTACACATTTTTTGAACACCTCCAGGGATGGTGACTCCACCACCTCTCTGGGCAGCCTGTTCCAATGCTTGACCACTCTTTCAGTAAAGAAATTTTTCCTAATATCCAATCTAAACCTCCCCTGGCGCAACTTGAGGCCATTTCCTCTCGTCCTATCGCTTGTTACTTGGGAGAAGAGACCAACACCCACCTCACCACAACCTCCTCTCAGGTAGTTGTAGAGGCTGATAAGGTCCCTCCTCAGCCTCCCCTTCTCCAGACTAAACAACCCCAGGTCCCTCAGCCGCTCCTCATAAGACTTGTGCTCCAGACCCTTCACCAGCTTTGTTGTCCTTCTCTGGACACGCTCCAGCAACTCAATGTCCTTCTTGTACTGAGGGGCCCAAAACTGAACACAGTACTCGAGGTGCAGCCTCACCAGTGCCGAATACAGGGGAAGGATGACTTCCCTGGTCCTGCTGGCCACACTATTCCTGATACAAGCCAGGATGCCGCTGGCCTTCCTGACCACCTGGGCACACTGCTGGCTCATGTTCAGCTGGCTGTCAACCAGCACCCCCAGGTCCTTTTCCGCTGGGCAGTTGTCCAGCCACTCTTCCCCAAGCCCGTAGCGTTGCATGGGGTTGTTGTGACCGAGGTGCAGGACCTGGCACTTGGCTTTGTTAAACCTCATACAATCGACCTCGGCCCATCGATCCAGCCTGTAGGCATGGAGGGTAGTGTTCTATGTCCCTTCGGAGGTAGGACTTGGCAGCTAGGCTGCTCCATATGTCCCAGCTGTGGAGCTGTCTTGAGTGCTACTTGTATGTCCGTAGGAGGAGAAAAGGAAGCTGTCAATGACCTGTACTTCACCTTTATCCTTAGTTTGTCCCAGCCAAAGAGAGGGCTGACCACAGGCCAGCTGTGGTGAGGAAGGTGGAAAAATGGCCACTGCATGCTACACAGCAGTTCCTGTTTGTGGGGGCAAAAACAGCGGGGGTGGACACCAAAGTGACAGAGGCTAATGTGTTAGACATCTAGTCTCTTCTGCTCTGTCAGCAAACAGGTTTTGAGCCCTTTTACATGCCTTCACTTTTGAAGACAAAAATACTCCATATATTTTCTGATCATAAATGTTACATATAACTGGCAGCCTTCAGTTTGGATGCCTGAGGAGCTGAATTTTGGCCAGGCTGACAGCCTGCGGTGAGCCTATCATGGTTTAACCCCAGCCAGCAACTAAGCACCACATAGCCGCTCACTCACTTCCCCGCAGTGGGGTGGGGGAGAGAATCGGAAGAGTAAAAGTGAGAAAACTTGTGGGTTGAGATAAAAACAGTTTAATAAGTAAGGCAAAAGCCACACACACAAGCAAAGTAAAACAAGGAATTCATTCACTACTTCCCACCGGCTGGCAGGTGTTCAGCCATCTCCAGGAAAGCAGGGCTACATCACGCATAATGGTTGCTTGGGAAGACAAACACCATCACTCCAAACGTCCCCCCCTTCCTTCTTCTTCCCCCAGCTTTACATGCTGAGCATGACGTCATATGGTATGGGATATCCCTTTGATCAGTTGAGGTCAGCTGTCCTGGCTGTGTCCCCTTCCAACTTCTTGTGCACCCCCAGCCTCCTCGCTGGTGGGGTGGGGTGAGAAGCAGAGAAGGCCTTGACTCTGTGTAAGCGCTGCTCAGCAGTAACTAAAACGTCCCTGAATTACCAACACTGTTTCCAGCGCAAATCCAAAACTTAGCCCCGTACTAGCTACTATGAAGAAAATTGACTCTATCCCAGCCAAAACCAGCACAGAGCCCTCAGTCGGAGCGATGCTCAGCAGGCTCTTCCCTCTTGCCTCCTCCAGCGGGCAAGGCTCATGCCTTAGCCTGCTGAGACAGCAGGTGGGATGTATTAAAAGTGACACTTGCTTTCTTTATTCCCATCTACTCCTGGAATTTCCAGCACAGTCTCGGGGAGACAGAAGCTCATTTCTGTAGGCTGGAGGCCCTGTTTGAAGGACCTGGGAATTTTACTAAGTGAGTTTTGGACCCAGGGACACTGCTCGGTTCCTCTGCAAGTGCCAGCTCTAGTCCCTAATGGGTACTTTTTCTTGTTGAAAAAGAAACCCGGGGTGGAAAAATACAATTTGCTCTACTCATATTTGGCATTCTGTCCATTACAGGAGTCTGAGGCAAGGGTTCAGAACAGCATGGGAAAACACAGATGTACAGCAAAGTTTGCATAGTGGCTATGACTCACTGACTGAGCTTACTTCTTCCTTCTTGTTTGTGTTAATGGCCTGTGCTCCTTCCCCCGAGGTTAAAGTCACAGCATTCCCATTTAGAGAGCTGGAAACAAAACACGAATGCATGTCTTTTTCTGGATCCCATTTGTTGTCTTCAATGCACTGTTGCCATACATAACTTGCCAGATTTGAGCAATTTTGTTGCTATTTTTTTATCCACGGGATTGAATGTCTTGCTGAGAAAATTAAGCTACATCCTCTTTTGTTCTGTAAAACACTTCTACAGGATCATTCAAAGTACCAGAATGAGAAAACTAGTTCTTCAAAGAAAGTTATTCTCTCGTCTGGGCTTAGTCTTCATCTCTGTGGAGCTGGTTCATTCTTCCTCCTTTTCTCATGTAGTTCCCTTTGGATAGTTAATTTGTACCCTGCTCAATGAGGCTGAAATTTGTATTAAGACATCCATTCAAGGGCTTAACAAAGGCAGGCAGTGTCTTCCGGTTTCTTTCCCAGATGAAGCAAAACTCAATAAACCTCCAGCACACTCTATATTGTCTCTAAAAAAGTGATGCTATTGTTTATTTTGGCTCTTACTGAGTTCTGTAATAATGCCAGAAGATGCATTTCGTGTTTCAGAGAAGATTTAAGCTTTCAAGTATAAGAGCCTTCTAGTTTTGACCCCTGTCCCGGTACAAGAATACCTTGAATTGTATTCAGGATTTTAGAGTTACATAGCCTAAAGCTGTCGCTGGAAATATGTTTATCCCTATAATCCAAGAAATAGTTGTCAGCTGTTTCCTGCCTCCAGTCCTGCAGGAACTGCTCCGTGGCAGACTTCTCTTTGTCTGTGTTCAAATAAGTGAGCTGTCATCTGCCACTAACGCGAGAGACCGCAGCCTGCCTTGGCAGCTGTAGTATGTCAGGCTTCTCAGGATGCCTCATCTCATTTCTCACGTCGGGAGGCTGAAGGCAAGCACTGGATGACTAAATTCTGGTTGGGATGGCTGGTGTGGTCGTGAAGAACGTGCCTATGCAAAAACTGCAGTTTATGAACTCTAGAGAGTTCGTAAGATAAATTCACTGTATGTTATCACCCAAATCTGTTGTGGGAGGAACCTGGGCCCGCCTACAGATCGGGACTAGTGGGCAGAGTGGCACAGACATCCTCTGCCCCAGCCCTGGAGGAGCGTGCTCTGACTGAGAGCCTGCCTTGATGCATCTCTTGCTGTCTAACACCAGGCTTATGCAGTACTGTTAAATAAAATAAAATAAGGACCTGCATGAGGAACGCTGGAAGTAGAGGATTACTTCCTAAAACCATTAGTATGGCTTCAATCTAGGTAGCTATTTTATTTCTGAGGCAAATTTAAATCTACCTCTACCTTCTTTCCCCTCAGACTGGTGGAAGGAAGGTTGTGATAACAAAAGCTAGAAAAATGTTTGAGGAAAATTCTCAGGTTTGGAGTACCTAGTTTTTAAGTAAATCGCCATGGTGCTGCCCATGCTCGCACAGAAATATGTCCTGTGTGATTTTATTAGAATGTTTTTAGCAACTTACTCAGTGGGATTACTTGAAGATTTAAGACTTCTTTAGTATGAGGAGAAACAATAAGGCTGGGCCCAGAGAAATTAAATGTTAGGGGGAGCTGAATACAGTAGTAGGGCTGCCACAGCTTTGTGCCCCCAGTAGTGAGGCTGAGAGTGTATTCCCAGGCTTGCACACACAAACACACATATACAGCATGTACATGTGTCTATATGCAGCTGGCCACACAGATCAGCACAGACAGATGCAGTTAGCATTCACATAAACAGCACCAGTGGCCTCATCCTGTTCCCCTTTCTGGCTGATCACGATGAAGCCTGTTATCGCAATATATAAAAATAAAATAATATAATAGATACATATAAAAATATTTTTCAAGTAACGTATTCATATATGTATAAAATTTATATTTTTATAACACAAAATAACATATCTAATATAGATATTTCAATAATGAAAGTAAAATTCCAGTGTGAATCCCTGCAGCAGCTGGGCTCAGACGCTCAGTCTGCCCAGTAGCTGCCCCTGCATCCCAGCCTCCCCAGCTGCTGGCACCTGGACATATAAACCCCTGAGGCTGCATTTCCACTCCAGTTGCTGGTATAGCACATCTCACACACACGCACCTCCCTGGCCGTCAGCCAGGACCCCCCTTGTCCCTGCGGTGGCCATACACTTCTGTAGCGACTCCTCCCAGACCACTTCACCTGCTTGCCAGCTCGTCCAGCTCGTGCTTTGCTAGTGCTCACACACTCGCACCCGCACTACTGCTCCAGTTGCTGGCACCACAGACACCCAGGTCTCTGCAACCCTTGGTCTGATATCAGTTGTTGGCACTCAGACCCCCGTACACGTCCACACAGAATAGAGCTCCTCGCACAGGAGAACAGTTAGAAATTAAATTTAATGAGACAACAGGACAACTGATGAGATGCAAGGCACGGCCAGGCAAGAGTACTGACACCTGTTTACATGCAGTGGCCCCTTTTTATCTCTCTACCTTTCAGAGAGTGGTATCAGCAGAAGAACTTTACACCAGGACTGTTAATCCTATGTATGGACTGACCTCATATGGTCAATCCTCTGACCATATTGAGGCAGCTTGAGGCACAGTCAGTGTGACGACATTACTAGCTCATAGCTTGGGTAAATAAAATAAAATCACTATGCTGATTCTGGACCTAGTCTTGGGCAGAACTATACTTGGGTACTAATTCAAGGATTGTTTTACCAAGTTTTTGTGCAATGTACGTATGTCCGGAGAGTCGTGGTACTGATGAAACACATTAGAGCAAGATACAGCCTGGTCCGAAATGAACGTCTAGTAAGTCTAACCGAGCAGGTCACCAGTCAGATATTGCTAGGAGAAGGGTGGAGTCAAACTATGTTTCCATAGAGAAAGTGTTGAAACTGTGAATGTGTATTACAGCAATGCAAACAGGAAGGATATTTTAAAAAAATAGCAATTTACTAATTGGTTCTGCAAGGGGAGCAACAGAACAGAAGCTGCAGCACTGACTGTAGGACAGATATGCATGCTTTTTGGTAGAATTAAACTTCAATCATTTCTGCTATAATCGGAAATGAGGGGTAGGAGTGAAATTTCTTTTCTTTCCTTCTGATTGAAATGCATTTTGAACAATAACCAACCCCTGTTTTGGGGGGGGGGGATGCTTTTGGGGGAGTGGGAACTGTTTTCAGTGAAACATTCAAATGCAAGGGAAACAGACACTAAGTATAACTGTATCACTTATTCCGTAATAATTTGAAATGGAAATACTGTGGTCAGTTCTCTGAACCAGCAAGTCTGAGCACGCATATCGCTGCCAAAGCAGTGCTCAGTGCTCGGCTGACCCCTCTGCTGTTCTCTCTCGGGTCATTTTCTGTAGGCCCTGGGAAGCCTGGGGTTCACTGGGCTCAAACCAGAATTTTCCCTTAGTCCCATGTGTACCAGCTGTCACTTTCAACACTGGTTTGGCTTGTGTCCCACCACTGCATTGTCTACTGCTCCCCAAGGGGCAAAGAAGAAAAGTACTTCAGAGGAAAGAGAGTGTGTTTAATCACTAGGTACCTACCTGTCTTCTTGCATGGTAATAACTTCCACGTAGAAACCCCCTCATCTCCTGCGGATTATGACAGATACAATTAATTCCCTTCACTTCCAGGACAGTTCTTTAACATGATTTCAAGACAGCACCTGTCAAAAGTTGCCTAGTCCTTTGCTCACCTTCTCTTTTGCTGGGAACAAGTCAGTCTTTAATTTCTCACAGCCTCTGATGCAATGACTCTTTTCATTCAAGAAGGATGACAGCAATGCCGTGTAATGATAACCTGATCCTGCACATGAATAAATGGAGCATAGCTATCAGCTTCTAGGCTTTCACTGCCTGGCTGCAGTAAGTTGCAAGCTTTCATCCCTGAAGGCTGGGAATTAACACATCATAGATTGTGCTACCCAGCTATGCCCGTTGTCTTTCCTGTACAGGATTGAGGTATTCTTACCTGATGCCATTGCCATTTCCTTGAATTAAAGTGTTACAAAATTTTCATATGATGGTATTCCTTAAATTTTTAAAAAAAAATTATGAAGAGATTATTATGTTGAAGACATTAATTATGTCTTCGACACTGTGCTTGTCAAAACTTCCATGTGTCCTGCAACATTTCCATTATGGAGATTTTAAGTTCTTGTCACGTGGAACCTAGGTACACTTCTTACAGCTACAGTGAGCAGAGTGAGGATGACTTTCTCTTGAACTGCTCTTTATGCTATGTCACACTGATATATTACTGGAGGGAATGAAGTGCTGACAGCAGTGGGAATGCAGTCCTACATCTGTAAAAATATTACTTACATAGTATGGTCACTTAAGCACTTGTACACACAAAATACATGTGCTTCATAAGACCTGACATGTCTGCAGTCACATTCTGTACTTCTGTTCCACCCAGCTTGCCACAAACACATCTAAATCTTTCATAGCTTTGAAGTCTAGGGTAGCACCGGATGATGTTTGGTTTGTTGGGGTTTTTTTTACTATGTGCTTCTTCTTTTCCCCTTGAATTGCATAAAGATTGCTCTTTACATGTTTTTCAGTCTTCATTTTAGCTTTAGTGTGAGTAACAAATGAACAGATATTTTATTTGCATTACAGACTTCAGCCATAAAACAGGTCTACAGGGTTTGTTGTCTGGTGCAGGGAGAGCAGGGAAAGAAGGAACCTGTTGTTATTCCTGAAACATTTACTTTGGGAAGCAAGAGAGGGTTTGCTACCTTTTTATGTAGAAAATGTAAATTGACTCTACTAAGAGAGCACCATTCCTAACAAGCAGTGTGGCATAGGTAAGTTCATAGTACTTTCAGTTCACAAAACTCTCAAGAGATGATATTTCATTCAATATTTTCTTTTCAGTGACAGCTCTGACAGCCAGCTTGCCAGGCTAATGATGCCATCCTTTTAGCAGACTGCACTCATAAAGCAACTGAAGTTTCAAGGAGTTAACAGCTCAGTGTCTGACTTCTAGAACAGTGCAAATTTAAGACGTTTTGCTGCAAAATAGCAAAACATGAGTCATTGCTGTTCTGCAGCCAACAGTCCACCAGGGACCAGCGTTCTTCATGACGGTAGGCTTAACAGCATTGGCAGCTTGCTATGAAATCAACTGGCCTTGCGTTATACTTCCTGGAATGCTAAGCAGAAATTTCATTATTGATGTAGCTCAGGGAAAAACCTGCCCCCTTTCCCCCCGCAGTGTTTGACACAAGAATTTCCTAACAACCAGTAATGGAAAAGAAGTAACATTTGACTTTTGAGTACTTAGCATCTGCAAGTTCTGGTCTGAGCTTCTGCCCTCTGTACTGCCTGTTCCACCGGATCCATTGCCAATTGTCATAATCTCCTCCTTTCTATCAGGTTCCTTATCTGTTCAACAGAAAACAAGGAAGGATTATTTCTTTGGCAAACATCAACCTTAGAGACCCACAGGCATGTAGTGCTACATCACTGGCCGTAGTCATAGTTCTTATACAGCTGTGGTCAGTGAAAGCCTTTGATGAATGTGCCGGACACAAGGACTTCCACACAGAGCAGCTCCTTGGCATGTAGATTTGAGGTGTCTCACTCTAGTACCCCGAGTTAGAATGCCTCAAAGTGGACATCCACAATGGCTCAAGTGCTAAATAAGAACCACTAAAAATAAATGCATTCAGAAATTTTAAGTATTAAATGCTGATGAGAACATGAAAAACTAGAGGATGTCAGAAGTGTCATTTTTCTTTGGTTTGTTGGAGCTGTAAGGGGATATCTTCATACACCTGCATCCACAGGTGGGAGGCCTCCCTGTAGAAAAGATCCCTGTGCCCTTTGCTCACAAAATCTGGCAAGGCTCACTTAAGTCTTTTCAAACACATTCCAAGAGGGAGGAGCTGCTGAAAGCTGTATGTAGAAGCCTAATGACAGGAGCACTCATCCAAGGTGAGGGAGATGTGTCTTCGCTACCTTCTAGGCTGAAAGTTGCAGAAGGTTGTGGGCAGAAAAAAATGTAAACTCAATGTGTTAAATTGCCAGATGATTTCTTTGAGGACTAAAGGGATTTCTGCCCCAACTCAATCCAAATGCTGTGCCACATAGACCTCTCTTGTCCAAAGTTTTTTCTGACTTCAACGTTTTAAAGTTTTAACCGCAGGCAAGAATTGGTGGGTGGTCCTGTTTCCTGATCTGTTGGTGATAGTATAGCGCTCTTCATCAGCTCTGTCCTACCAGACAAGTACCTTGCTGGTCTCGTCAGAGATCTTCCCTGAGCAGGATGAACTCTACCTGGTTCTACACTTGTTTCATGGGTTGCCTGCCCAGGCTTTGAGCCAGGCTGTGCTGGCCGCACAGTCCATGGCACTCCAGTGGATGAACTGATGGACTGTGTTTGCATCGAGCAGAACTCAAATCATTGGTGGCATGAGATGGTTAACAAAAAACATCCGACTAGTTAGTAACTGAGTAGCAACAGCTATTGCAAAACAATAAATATTTGGTAAGTTACATGTACTTATCATGTTACCTACATTTCAAAAACTCTTTTCAGTAAAAAGACTATTTCTCCATGTTTCTAGAAGTTCTTGCCAGCTATTAACAGAAGATCTTGCTGTCCAGGCTATAAGTGAGCTACACTTCTGTGTTCAAGTCATGATTCCACAGCAGATTTCTGTTGTCTTTCAGGAAAGGATGTGGCTGACAGATGGTACAGTGAAATAAAAAATTACAGCTTTCAAAACCCAGGGTTTTCTTCTGGGACAGGTAAGTTCAGACTGGGCACTGTTCCTTCAACAACACAGCTTTTATTTTAAGAAACTGGCTAGCCAACTTGTTTTGGTATTTTTAAAAAAACTGCCTTTATTTCTTAGGAAAAAATTAGAGGGAAAAAGTATTAGAATTTCCTCAAAGTTTTATGTTAGAAACTCACAAAAGGGTAAAAGGAAACAGAAATGAGGAAGTAAGCAAAATTTGTGGGTGGTTTTTTTTTAATATTGTATTTTTCCTCTGACTCCTCAAAGTTTTTAAAAGGCAACTTATTTTTAAGGGAAATTAATTTGTAGAAAATACTAAATTGAAATCATATAGGTGTCTTACTAAGTGTACTATGCTGTTGTTTACATTGACATGTGTCTTCTACCAAGTTATATCACTCCAATCACAGAGATAACTTCAGATATAATTTGGAGATCAACCATAGGCCATTGACTGCATATTGACAATCCGGTGTTGAATGAACGTAAGAACATTGTTCCTTGAATAATGCTCAAGCAAGAGATATACCCAAGCTTGTTTCAGATGAAGAAAATAATGTTTTTCTCCCATGGGGCCTGTCTATGCGTAGAGGGTACAACTGATGGAGCAGCACAATGCAGGGGTGACTACTACAACTAGGCAGAAGAAGCCACAAAACCAGTGTTACTTTGAATAGTTGCTCATGCAGACACATGGGGGAGTATGAGATGGCCAAAGCAAATGAATAATCATCACTGTCAGAACTACTATTCACACTGCAGGGAGTGAAGACCATGATTTCTTTGTTGAATTTTATATCAGATACTCATCAAACTACTTTTGTGATTCTCTTACTAGGTATTCTTATTTGGATATAGAACATGGAAATGGGAATAGTAGTGTGGAACCAGATCAGATCAGGCTTTTTCAAGACAAAATGCTAGATGTAGTTTTCTTTTCATGTCCATACCTTGTTCTCCTGTTAGAGAATGAAACAGTTTTGTTCTGTTCTTCCCCCGCCCCACATGTTAAAGGAACTGTTATAGGTTCAGTATCTAAAATGAATGCATATGTTTCTCTCTCTTTCTTCAGGTCACTTCACAGCAATGGTTTGGAAGAACACAAAAAAGATGGGGGTCGGAAAAGCATCTGCTAGTGATGGCTCAACGTTTGTGGTGGCTAGATATGATCCAGCTGGAAATGTAGTAAATCCAGGCTATTATGAAGAAAATGTCCTTCCTCCAAGAAAATAACTTTTTTTTAAAGGTAGTCTTATTGCTTAATGACAAGTGAACCTGGATTTGGACTTAACAGTGTTTGAAATGAAGTACGATTCAATGAAATTTCCTGTTTGATACTGCAGTTCACTTCTCATTACAGAGGAAGCAATTACATGTTGCTTGAGTCAATCTGCACATTAGGTCCCTGTTGTTTCTGAGGGGGCTTCAGTTTATTTGAGGATGAAGTATATGCAGCATTTCTGAAGGGTAAAATTTATAAGGGTTTTTTTTTTAACAGTTTGCATGAACTCTGTGTCAGCATGTGAGTAAGCACATGTTGGATGTCTCTTTTTAAACAACCAAATTTATAGCTTTCTGTAAACTGAAGATACCAGCTTGTAATTATATCACGTACTCCCAGTTTTCCAGTATGTTTTAATAACTGTAACTTCTTTGCTCTATCTATACCTCCTGCTACTGTGGGGCCTGCTCTCTGCAGATGGAACATATGCAAAACTTCCCGTATGAAAGGTACATGTGTAAAAGGTAGTGGCATTCAGACCTGTATGTTTTTATTAAGAGGATCTCACAGAACACTAAAACGTTGCTGGCAAAATTGTATCCATCAAGCAAGCTATAATTAATGCATAACCTGAAAGCTACTAAAAATTTTTAAATCCTAGCGTTACACTTTAGGTGCTAATATTTAAAACCTATCTGAGATGAGTGTATTCCAAGTTGAACCCCCACTTTACAGTTTACAGTATGTACATCGTTTTATAATCAAATAATTTTTTTCTGTTACAGGAAAGCAAGATACTGCCTTTTCTCTTAGGTACTTGTGCACAAAGAAAGTTTCTTTGATGGAGCACGTTGGATTTTATTTCTTGATAACTTATGTTTATTTCCTAGGGAATATCTTCTGCAGGTGTCATGCTATACAGACAATAACATTCCCAAATCATCTCTTGTCTCTTTGAATAATGTCACAGTAGGAGGTATTCACATGGTCATAATTAAGAGATGTTTACTCTTTGTTCATATCATTCAATAACAGTAAAAATATTTCATGTACTGGATTGATGCCTTGAAAAAATTTAGATTGAATGTCCTTAAAAGCGAGCAAGCAAAAATTCTGAGGACACTTTTTTCTCTTATGAAATGTGGATTAGTCCATTTTGGCCAGGTTGTTATACTGTGCTTCAATTTGGGGTTTCCTTTTCTTTGTAAATGTTTCTTTTGACTTCTGCTGAGACTCTGTATGCCAGAATTTGGTTCATGAAGAGTGCCATTACAGAAATACTTATTTTTGTTTACACAGTTGTAATAAACTGCACTGTTACAGCTTGATTATATGTCACTGTGATACTGTATGTTACAATCTTTTTGCTGTAACCAAGAATTTAACACATATAATGAACATCTGAAAATTAAATATTTTTAAATATGAATTACTCAAGCCTTTGCTGTTACGCGAGTCTTTGTTGAATAATCTTCAAATTTTATTTCCAGGACATTAACATATGACATTACTAGTTTTGCAACATGGAGCAAAAAAATCAGCAAGTATTCTAGTCCAGGAAAGAAAGAAGATACCTTCTAAGAAATGACAAATCATACCCTTTTTACAAAGATTGAGCTAACACTTGAATCCAAAGCTGAAGAGGCGTACCTCTTTCTCTGTTGAACTCCTTCTTTGTATCTCATTTCATTTCTGCTGCTCCCTCTCTTGGTTGACATGTTCTCAGTAAAGAATACCCACTCGACTCCCACTCAGATGTGTGTGTTTCAGTAACTGCAGTCTTGGGACCTTCCCCTCTTCAACCCTCAGCTGACTAATGTTGCACCTCCAAATAGGCTAATGTTTTATGTGCAACGCATTATCATCCCTGAGAATGAAAACAGGACTTTCTAAAAAAATTAGGTTTGCTGCAACTGATGTAAAGGTAGAAGCTGATGGTAAATAAATTAATGGTATTAAAATACTCTGTTTTTTCCTAAGACATTGCTGCTATTGGCCCTACAATTCCTTGAATGGTTGGTGTAAAACTGTGTGTGTTCTAGTTGAGGGAGTCAAGTCAGAATTTTTCTCTGCTGCCACCTAGGTTTTATTTTAATGTCAGAGAAAACTGGGAAGGTAGGTAAAGAGAGGACAAAACAAAATGAAACTTGTTGTTATCTTTATGAAAAATGATAGTGGCGAGTGAACTTCCAGAGCTTTTCAGATAGAGCATTTTGAGGGGGCATGAGAGATAATCAGACATGGAAGAAGCACAAAGCCACTCAAATAGACCCAATGCACGCTTCATGCACTCCACAAAGCATCCATGCGGGTAAGTATGATCATAACAATTAAAAAAACCCTGTCAATTTAGTTCTTCATGACCCAAGATCATGATGTTGATGCCTTCTGCAGATGAACTCTGGCTGCACAGTAAACCGCAGCATACGTAGGAGTAGGAAAGGGAAGGGTAACATTGCTGATGTGACTCACCCAGAAGCCATATGATTTTTGGGAAGTGTACACTGAAACCTGATTTACCAGCCATCTGTATTAAAAGACTGTGTAGGTGTATTGCTCCACTTCCCACCACATCTTGGAGAGTCGTGGAGATTGGAAGGTGGCAAAGAAAGGTTGTCTTATGTCATGTTAGAGCAGAACAAGGTGCTTAAGAGCTTCCTCAGCCAGGCTTGTACACATAGAAGTAACGTTTGCCCTGGGAATAAAGAAAAGGCTGATCTGACAGCTCTGATACAAGAGAACATTACCTATCTTTAGAGGCCTACAGATGGTTTCTAAGGTCTTTTTGCAGCAGAAGGAGGAGGAGGAATTCTAGCTGGTCTGAGGCTTCATTTCCAGTCTTCTGGGTTAAATAATAATAAAACACTTAGGGAAGAGCTGGGACTAGTCTTAAAAAAGTGCTAAAAAGGGAAGCCTGCATTAACGCATTTTAATTTGCCAACTTCCCTCCTTTATCTTCCCAAAAAGACAAAACCCAGGCAATTCCTCCTCCAAAGAGTGGAAGATGACATTGAGAAGTGGTAGAAGTACTGTTAGAAGGCCACAAATCAGACAGAAAGCCACGTCACATGAACAATAATAATAATAAGCCCATGGGCAACTTAGCAGAAGTCTTGCAAATTGTACTTGGAAATGCTTCACTTTTTGGGAGCTCAGCCACTCTACTTGTCTCCAGCTTTAATTTTTCAGGTGGATTTGCCTCCAACAAAGTCGTTGATTTGATTGGGTGGACTGCAAAGAAGTTGTTAAAGGAGCAGCTGCTGCCCGAGCATTCGCACACCATTCAGGGAGTTGTGCACACACCACCCGAGACTTTAACTGCTAGGACCAGAGTCCCTTCGCAGTGGGCAGCTCCACTGAGCTGATGGGTGCCCCTTTTTGACTCCCCACACACTCACTCTCTCTCGGGTGCGTTCTCTCCCCTCAGGCTCGACCCTAGGTTTCCTGGAAGCAGATTCTTTGACACAACGTATACCAGGCGAATTTATTGAGTGGTACAGCGGTAAATGGCATCTCGAGCTGGGTGCCTCTGGAGAGGGACCCTGAACAAAGAAATCCGTGGGCAATTATACCCTTACCATTTAAGTTCCCCTCCTCTCACACTACAGTTCGGTCCAATACCAGTATTTGGGTCTGGTGTCTTCTTGTTCTTTATTGGATACTTTCTTTGTCTCCAGGCGAGACATTCCTTCTCTTATCTTAATAGATACAGCTTCTGCTAATGGTTGCGGCTACCTTATCTTTCTGGTTTGCACTGGTTTCAGGGCCTTCTTTCATGTAGCTAAGTAGGAGTTCAGCATACAGTCAGCCTATCTAGGTGAAAGTTCACAGTTTGCAACCCAAGGCTTTAACAGGCCTTGCTACTAACCCTATGTATTAGATTCTGTTTGAGCTGGGTAGTGCCTACTGCAACAAAGTCGTGTTAGACTGCTGGACTGCTGACCTGCAGGCTTTTCCAGTGTGTCACACGTGCCCTAAGAATGTTTTTAGCTTTTGTGGGTATCTCTTTGACAGCCTTTTTTTTTCCTCTGTCTTATTCAGTATTTAAAGACACTTTTCCATGTGACTAGTTTTAATGCTAATTTGAGCTGCCTTTCCAGCATCTGCTTTCTTACCTTCCTACGAAATCCAAGCAGCCGACTGCAAAAAAGCCAGGTATGACTTCAGCTGAGATATTGGACATAGAATCATAGAATGCTTTGGGTTGGAAGGGACCTTTCGAGGTCATCTAGTCTAACTCCCCTGCAGTGAGCAGGGACATCATTAACTAGATCAGGTTGCTCAGAGCCCCGTCCAACCTGACCTTAAAGATTTCTAGGGATGGGGCCTCTACTACCTCTCTGGGCAACCCGTTCCAGGGCTTCACCACCCTCATTGTAAAAAATTTCTTCCTTATATCTAGTCTAAATCTACCCTCCTTTAGTTTAAAACCATTACTCCTTGACATCTTAAGCTTAAGAAAATAAAGCTTTTACGAAGTGCTCACTGGTGTTTCATTTGCCCCAGGATGTGACAGTTGTTTTGACCTGTATTAGAAAGCCCAGAACATGGTAATATGAACAAAGCCACAGACCATCCCAGTCTGTTGATTACAAACACCAATGCTGCTGGCCTTGTGGTTGCAGTACACTCCAGTGCCCCACCTTCTCTCCCCCAGAGGTTTTGTGAGGGAAGGGCTGTGTGTAAGATGGCAACTGGAGGCTGTTTGACCCCAAGCAGAGTGGAAAAGGAGCTTGAGATGGCACAAAGAAAGCCAGTGAGCCAAAGCCACCCCCCTCCTGTCTTGAACCTGGCACTAGAAATCTCAGAAAACTGCATTTCTAGGGAGAACGCAGGAAGAAGTCAGGGGTTAGGCGGCTCCGGTTATTACGTGGTAGAAAAGTGAAATTTGAAAATGACATCATTATTTCTGTCTCCTTCACACAACCTAAAGACCAAAAAACCTGTCTGCATGTCCAGCTCCACAGTGAGCTGTTGCATCCTTGTATCACCTTTCCAAAACGATAACAGAAGGAGATGGCAGGACTGAGTTTTAGTGCCTCTCACTCTCAGCTCTCTCTTTGCCTCTCTAGGGGACATCACGGGTTGATTTACGCTCCCCAGAGCTCTGCACAACAGACTGTGGGTGAAGATTCCACTTCTTGTGGAACACAGAACATGAGTTGCACTTGGCCTTTCTTTCCTATACGATCAGACTGAAGCAAGTCAGAAGCCAGAAAATAATCTGCTGCTTTAAGCTGCTAAAGAAGGCCTTTGTGGAATGTATTAAATGCTGAAAAGCCAAGGATGGCCTGAGAGTCTCCAGCAGTGCCTGGGTTTAGCCTCCCCCTTCCCCCTCTCTGGAGGCATGCTCTGCTGGTGGGTGCCCCTGCCACCCTCCTGGGAGGAGTGCCACCCCTGCACACCCACATGCCCCAAACAGTGGTCTGGGGGCCGAGGGACCCTCCCTCTGCTGCGCTCCTCCCCATACACTTCATAGTTCCTTGCTCCTTCACAGGGAGTAGGGTCTTCTAGGTGAGTTTACCCTTGTAAAACCTAGCAGCCACTGTAAATCTACCTGACAAGGTTCCTCTTCTGAGCTGGTTTACTTTCTTAAGCAGTGCTGTCAGGGTCCTCCACATCCTTTAATAAGAAGCTTTAAGTTTTCTCCCCTTTTGCTCAAAAATTAATTCTTCTGGCTCTCCTGTCTAGGAGGATACTGAGCAAGACACAGGATTGCAAGAATCTTGCCATCAATGCAATGAAATGCGGTTGGCTCTCGGTTATGCCAGGTGAACTGTAAAGAAATAACACAGAAAAAGCAGACATGGATTGCATGGACAACATGCAGACTAGAATCTGAGACCTTATTTAACAGCAACCTAGGAAAAGCTGTAAAGAGGTCTGTGGAGAGCAAGAGTACGTTAAAGCACAGCCAGGATGCAGAGCCTGCTAATCTGCAATGGGTGGGGCCAAGCCTGCCTGGGCAAAGCTGTGCTGAGAGGTCGTCAAAATCCAGACTAGGGTTCATATCCCGAAGGGCTGTGATCTTTCAGCACAACTTCTTCCCTGTCCATCAGCTCTGCGGTGCTCACTAATGTGCCAGGAAGGAAGTCTATCTGGGTGTCCATTTTTTGGAGACAACCATGAGGGCCCCTTTGCCCTCAGCTGTCTCTGCAGGACTGCAGTCTCCCCTTTCTTCCTCACTCAGTGGTGTCAAGTTAGCAGGGAAGCTGCAGGGAGAGCTGGAGCACTTGGGAAGCCCAGTTCTAGTCCCACGCCTGACAGCCCAGCTGCAAGGCCCAGTAAGGCCTGTAAAGCCCGGGGCAGGTTATGGCAGGCTTACAACAATAAGTGCTGAGGCATTAAATATCTCCTCTCTCCATTAAGGCAGGCACAGCTGTAAAAGATGGTTAATGTGGTGTGTGCTGGAGAAGAAGAAGAAATAGTGCGTGGCTACTCCATCACCTTGGAGTGTGGAAGGATGCAGGCAGAGACGGGGCAGTGGTGATCGCTCTGCTGCCATGCACGGGGAGGCGGGTGGTGGTGTGGGGGTGTGTGTGTCTCTGACAGATTTAGGTCAGGGCCTTTCCTCCACTTCTGCTTCTTCAGAGACTCGATTTGTCTTTTTTGGTGATTGCTTGCCAAAACCTTTCGAAGGGACGATGACTTACCACACTCCCCCTCCCATACACACACTTTGGCTTGACTACAAGTGTGGGCCAGGCGGCCTGTGGAGAGCCGGCGGCAGGTGGCAGCGTCGCCCCGCGGTTCCCTCCCGCCGCGGGCAGCCGAGCCGGGGCCCGCCCACCTCGGGCCTGCGGCCTCCGTGAGGGACGGCCCCGGCTTCGGCCGTACCCTGCCGCCTGCGCGACCTGAACTTTTCCTCTGAGCGTAATTTTTAATGTTTTTAATCCCACGGCTCGGTTGTTGAGTACATCGAAAGTACTCCCAGCGTCGAGTGGAATAAAGACAGGCTGGGTTGGGGTTTTTGTTTGTTTTTTTTTTTTTTCCCTGCATTAATTTGACTGAAAATGTAATTCGGAAGGGATTTAGCTGAGCCCATAGAAATATAGAGTCAGGTAAAGTGATGGGAACAGTGAGTGGATTTATATTCCGTCATCCTGTCCTTTTTCCATGAGCCCAGAGTCTCCACCTACAGCTGCCCCCCCTGCAGCTTCGGGGCTGCTGCTCTATCCATACCTGCACCCCAAGTTCACGTTAAACATTGACTCCAGAAAACAAAGTAATAACAAGGAAATTTATGATGTGGAAAGCTTGCATTTATTAAAGTGTCCTGGCTGATACAGTTCTCAGTGGTTTTTGTACTACTGGCTCAATAGTTAAGTATCCTCACTGGCCTTGGGCAGAGAGAGAAGGTGCTAGATACCTGTAAGTGTACTGACCAGTGTGCATGAATGTGTTGGGAGTGGAAGAAGACAGAGGAGGAGATCTGTGGCCACAGCTCCAGGGGGAATCGGGGCTGGAAGGCTGTTTCAGAGCGGCTTGGCAGTGTGCACTCTGGATCTGTAGCGCTCGCTCCCATCTGAGAGGAAGCAATGTCCTGCCTGGCCACATAGGGGATGTAGGTGGCTTCCCCTCTCCTTCTGCCTCCATTTTTCTTCATTCCCCCACATTTACTTAGGCTTTCTGCAAAATAGGTAAGAAATCCCCTGCAATAATGAGTTGGCTATTAGTGGGTTATTGCCAAGAAGGAGTTCATGTGCCTCGTGACTGTGGCAAATCACTGCCACTATCCCATATGTTTCTTCCAAGAAACAAATAGCTTACAGTGCCTTCATCCTTTGTGCACAGGCTGTCTCCTCTTAGAAGTGTCAATACCAAAGTATGGGAGGGGATTTTTCCCCCGTCCTTCCATCACAGGTACGTTACCAAATGCCTCACTCCAGACAGAGTTACATTGTGGAAAATGTGCTTTTACTGAATGCTGCCAATGTTACAGCATCTACACTAGAAAGTATAGAGAAGCTTTACATGAATTGTTTCTCCAACAAGCAGGCTATTTCTCTCCTATATTTGAAAATTAGTGATATATTGTGTCCCCTTTGGCTGCTTGCCCACTTCCCTTGGCAAGTGCAGAGATTGCATATAAAGCTCAGAGAGTCTTATTCAATTATTTTGATTTGTACTCTCTCTCCCTTTCTTGGTTGGGAATTGCTAGTGAACACAGCCTTCAGGCTGTAATTTCCTGTTGCATATTTTCTGAAACCATGTGAGGGATTGTTCTTGATGAGCTTTCCAGGAGCCTGCTGCAACTGAACTTGTCTCATTACCAGCCAGATATAGCCTTCAGCTTCTTGCCATCCTTTTTCTCTTGCAGTTCAGGATTGTTTTATTTTCCCCTCCTGGGATTCAAATGCTAGTATGGGTCATGGAGTTTCCGAAGGTAGGTGGCACAAGTTCATCTGGGCTAGCACAGAAGAGAGAGCAGGAAGAGAGTGCTCTGACCACTATGGATGCTTCGTAAAGGCTTTATGTGGTGCTTATATCCTAGACCAGGGTCTTCCAAGCAATGGTCTAGAAGGCAGTGATGACTGTTTGTGAGTGTGTACCACCCTTATGCTATTCTCAGTGAAGAGATGAGTTGGTAGATAGAAGTTATTGAGAAATTCCTGGGGTTGAAGGTGGCCCAAAGAATATAGGAGGATTGAAAAAAACATCAGCAAAACTGCAAAGGATCATTCTGTGCATGTCTGGCTCATGCAGTGGAGCAGACTGAGGAGATTGCCAAGCTGTACCTGAACTGAGTTGAGGACCCTAACTTACGGCCAGAAAGAACATTCAGCAATACAGAGTTGATTTCGGCCGACCTATGTACCAATACACCCTGCCTACTGCACAGACAGCTGAAAGGTACATCGGATCAGGGAACATGATCATACTTTCTTGAGTCTGCCTTATACCTGAACGAAGCAGTGTTCACTGCAGGGTGTGCAGGTGTGTTTCTATGGGCTTCTTTCTTAGTGAGCTCAGCTTCTTATTCTCCCAGCCTCCTGGGTGCGGTGCTTCAGGTGTTTGTGGGGCCATGCTCTAGCCCATAGAAACCCCATTAGGAATAGTCAGGCTGATGGTGATGCTTTCCTTCTTTTCTGAGGACTAGGTTAGAAAAAGGCTATTTATGACCGTGTTTGTGGAGCTGGGCAGCTATCCGAAGGCTGATGGTGAGATCCTTGCCATGGTTTCATGTGGTGTAAATGGCCTGGAGGGGTCTATACGAGCTTTGAAACGCCCTCTTTGACTGCTGAGAGATCCCCTCCCTGAAACTGCAGTAGGCACTGTAGCACCGTCAGGGTCTGCAGTCAGTCTGGGTAAGAAGAGGTATTGTCATGAATTCCCACAAGCACTGTGGTCTCCTGGATGCTCTGAGGGAGGCTATGGTATTCAGAGCTTTGAAAGATCAGAGGCAGCTTGAAAGCTCATCATTCTTTTCTTCAGCCCCTGGACTGCAAGCTTTGTGCTGTCACAATGCACAGCTTAATATTGCTGTGCCTCTACAAGACAAAACAGGGTCTGTTTGCCAGTGTGCTACCTTTCACGCAGCATCTCCGTCCCTCTCCACTTTCAAAGAATAGGATTAACGAGCAGAACTGAGTATTTGTATTTATGTATAATATCTCCCATGCATTTATCAAGGATGTGTCCAAAAGGTTTAGAAAAAGAAGAAGAAAAAAATAAATTCTTGCCTCTCTTTGTCTTGTAAACTTCTACAAAATTGAACACAAGAAATACTCAGTGATTGTTTCTGCCTCACTGTAACTTGCGTTTCAGTATGCCACTGTACCCAGTGAAATGTATTATAAAAGTTAGTAACTGTTTCTCTATGCCCATCACAATAGCTGAAGAGTTAAAATTGCTAATGATCTTTCCAACAGCCTAGCTGTTTTTCAGCTGCTCACTGAGGCCATTAATCAACATACCCAAGACTGCTTGAGCAACATTTACTGGCAATTAACCTATGGTTATGGGAATATTCTAGGCTGCACATCAGATAAAAGATGTATCCTAACACCGCTTTTGCTAATTGAAAAGGCTGGAAAACAAAAGTTCTCAGACCTACATGAACCAGCTTGATATGAGAAAAGGGAGTATCCAATATGCTGGAAATATGTTACATTAAATCCTCTCCCAGACTGCTGAACATTAACTGAACTCTTGCTTTCCACTTGCTCTTCCTAAAACTATATAAATGATAGAACAGACATCTGAGGTGGTTGCAGTGAGTGAACGTTTATTTTAAAAGACTTATTGAAAGACTCCCTTGGGAAGAAAAGGAAATGTGTATGTGTTCTCCTGGCCTTTACCCTACGCCACTTTTTCTCTGTTCTCATTCCTCAAGCACTGAGTGGTTGTATCACCTCAATTTTCACCAGCAAGATGCAGGCCCAAAGTATTTCTAATGTTACTTTAGTGGTGTCAGTGAAGCTACATCTGGGGTAATCTTCACCTCTAATATTTTCTACTGTCTACAAAGTTTATCCGGTTGGTAAATATTACTGTATGGTTTAATAGATCTTTACATCACAGAAGAAAGGAAACAGGAAAGTTAGTGAGCAATGGAAGAAACAGTTTGCCTCCAAAATTATTGCAGGGGACTTTTCTGGTTTGTAGGACTTGGCAAGACGGCAAATTAAAAATGTTAAAAGGAATGAACATACACCATAAGCAGCATTGGTACAGTATCCTAGGTGTGTTGATACAACTGCATAGGACCGGTATCTCCCATCCCAGCAGCCAGCTGGCAGCTCTATAGGAAAATGGTCCAGAAGCCTTAGTGTTGCCTAAAGCTAGAGGAATGCCAAGTCCTGTAACTGTGACCCGAAGCAGCTTAGATAAAGTAGGACGTGCACCAATGGCCAGTTTGCACCAGCACGCCCGCTGCTATTAGCCTTAGTGAAAAGGCTGAGGCCGGAGCAATGAAGGGAGACTTGTCTATGTGGAAAGGAGCTGTTTTCATGTGTGCATCCTTCTGCTGGCTGTATTTTAGGAATGCAAGAGGAAATGGTGCAGTCCTCTAGTACAGCTAGTATTAGCTTTGGATCCTAGAAGCAGAGGAAGGGCTTGTAAAAGAAATTGATTACCTGTCATGCTTTACAGCCTGTTTGCTTCGCTAATATCTACTTTCATTTGATATTGAAGATAGGAAGATAGTAATAAACTTATTACTAAAGCATCAACAGCAGAATTATTTTCTTGTCTTGGGAACCCGAAGTTTCACGTTTGCCATCCATGTTCCTTCACCCCGGACTCTGCAGTGAATGTCTTCATGCTCTGTCTCAGGTTAGATCAAAATTCAGCATTGCCAATTTTTGCAGCATTTGTCATTCAGCCATGCAATTCTAAGAGGCAGGACTGTAAGAGAAGCCTAAATATAGCAATCGTCTTGGCCCTCATTTATGTCAGAGATAATGCCAGTTTCTAGCCCACGTCGTTGTGGGGGAAGGAGACTTCAACATGTGACACAAAAGCAAACAAAAAAAGATGTCTCCAAACACACTTAACATAACTCCCTTGCTTTCTTTTGGAGTATGACTCATGAGTTTTAAGTGATTAGTAGAGTCTTGGCTTCATTAAACCCCCACTCACGATAGTCCTGTTACCTCTGATAAGAGGCTTTATTCAGCGTGGTGGCCCTTCTCATCTAGACTGGAGTGAAAAAGCACACAAAGAGTGGGCAGGCCCCGTGCATTGAAAAGGGGCAGTTTAGTTCCCCTGTTACATTTGCTGAGCTCATTTAATATCTCTAATTCTGGCAAGTGTGGTCTTCAAAAGCATTTGTAACACGGCTGGAGATTTCGGGCTGAGGGGCAGACCTTTCCGAGGGAGCGGTACAAGCTGAGTTACAGAAACAGAAGCTGACACCAGGTCTGAGTGTAATGCAACCTAATTAAAATTAAGAATGGTTGGAAACGTGCTTGGTTATATTCTGCAGGCAATGAAAGGCTATTTTCCTAAAAATGCTATCTTGATGATTTGCTCCATTTATATTCTTGTCTTTTCATTTATTAGTTACCTAAACCTTATAAAGCAGAGCTTTCTCCATCCTCATGAGGCAGGTATGTATACAAATGGCAGGTACTGATGAAATGTTTACTGAAAAGATTAGCTTGTCAATGAGGCAAAGGATGGATATTGATCCCCCTTCTATGTTTGTCAACCTGTAACCTGTTTAAGAAATGGCCTACAGCAATGAAATCCAATCAAGCACTCTCTGCAGCTCCAGTTTTCTTGTAATATAGGGAGGGGATTCAATCACAATAAAGGAAATGAACCACTTATCATATAAATGAGGGTAAGGCAATTAACAGGTTACAGGTTCCAAGTGAGGAGAGTTCTGACTGCAATACAGGATTAAAAGATGGATATTCTGTACACCTGAGCTTTTCTGTGGTCTTTCTATGGGGAGAGGTTGTTATGTGGCAAAATATGTTGCAACACTGAGTTAACAGGGTTAACGGAACTGAGCGCAGTATGTGTCTCCCCTAACTAAACCCCTGCTCAATAACTTTGTAATGGAAATGTTTTCAAAGAGGTAGCCAAAATAGTTTTCTAAGTAATTAATACCACTTGTCAGTTCCTAGGGCCACCTGAAAAACAATTTTTTAGTTTTATGAGAGATGTGAGAGATTGTAGAATTTTTATTTGATTCAACATCACAAGAACATTGAGCCTTTTCTAATATGATCCTCCTACCCTCGCCTCCCCCCAGTAATATAAGTCTCAGCTGCAAGTTGTGTTTAAGATAAGTGCTGCAACGGCCAGGCTGTAGATACAGTCTTCAATTGCTTGTCTTGAAAAAGTTTTTGTTTGCATCAACGAGTAAGAGGGCAGTTAGACTTACAGGTAGGCTGATGTGGACCCTCTCTTCTCTCGAGCAGAGTGGATACCCATGTACAACATCCAATTTGTAGGTTCAGATCCCTGCCCTAAAACAGAGAAAACAGCAGCTGATATTGAAGCATTTGCCATCTGAGATGAGTGATCAATCCATTTGTTTTCTTAGGCATGGGTTTCCTTCTCCAGAAATACAACCCTGGACCCTGTTGGGAAAATATGAAATCAAGTAATTTTTCCATTAAAGGTTTAGGTCTTGGTACTTGTGGTGGTTTGACCTTGGCTGGCTGCCAGGTGCCCACCAAGCCACTCTCTCACTCTCCCTCCTCAGCAAGACAGGGGGAGAAAACAGGGTGAAAAGCTCAATAGTCAAGGTAAGAACAGGGAGATCACTCACCAATTACTGTCTCAGGCAAAACAAACTTTACTTGAGGAAATTAATTTAATTTATTGCCAATTAATAACAGAGAAGGATAGTGAGAAGTAAAAACAAACCTAAAAACACCTTCTCCCCACCCCCACCCTTCTTCCCAGGCTCAACTTCACTCCCAACTCCTCTACCTCCCCTCCCTGAGCAGTGCAGGGGGATGGGGAGTGGGGGCTGTGGTCATTCCACGACACTTCTTCTCTGCCGCTCCTTCCTCCTTATGCTGTTGCCCTGCTCCAGTGTGGGTCCTTCCCACAGGCTGCAGTTTTTCATGAACAGCTCCAGTGTGTGTCCTTCCCATGGATCACAGGCACAGACTGCTCCAGTATGGGTCCCCCACAGGGCCACAGGTACTGCCAGAAAACCTGCTCCTGTGTGGACTCCTCTCCATGGGCTGCAGCTTCCTTCAGGGCACATCCACCTTGTGCAGCGTGGCGTCCTCCATGGGCTGCAGGTGGATATCTGCTCCACCATGAACCTCCATGGGCTGCAGGGGGACAACCTGCCTCACCATGGTCTTCACCACGGGCTGCAGGGGAATCTCTGCTCCGGTGCCTGGAGCACCTCCTCCCCTCCTTCTTCACTGACCTTGGTGTCTGCAGAGTTGTTCCTCTCACATATTCTCACCCCTCTCTCACAGCTGCTACCCGGCATTTTTTACCTTTTCTTAAATATGTTATTACAGAGGCACCACCAGCGTGGTGGTGATGGGCTGACGGGCTCAGCTTTGGCCAGTGTTAGATCTGTCTTGGAGCTGGCTGGAGCTGGCTCTGTCCAACATGGGGGCAGCTCCTGGTGTCTGCTCACAGAAGCCACTCTGCAGCCCTCCCCACTGCCAGAACCTTGCCATGTAAACCCAATACAGTACTTCAGTGTTTTCCAGCTACAAAAGTGTGTCACTGCAAACATCTGATCGGTGCTTAACCTAAAGAAGGGAGTTTTCTTTTTAATCTTGCATCTCCAGTGCCTTTTTATTCCTTTTCTAAATATTATTCTTCCTAATGGATGCCTTTATTGCTTCAGATGTGCATCGAAATAGACTTCATTAGATAAGCAGCCTTCAGAGCAGAGATCATTGGAAGATTTTGCATGACAGTCAGTAAAAAGTGAGAATTCAGTGAACTCATCGACTTGGGGTAGTCAAGGAGATACACAGCCCTCCATCCCCGCTCCCAGTGTGAGACAGACCACCAATGAACACAGCAGCCTGTCCTGTCTGATGGCTGTCTCATGTACCCGACATGAGTCTCTAAGTCCAACCCAACAGTCTGTACCCATGTTGACCCAAACTCCTCTTTTGGGACGGCGATTTATGTGCTCAGCTGAGCACCCAAGAACCAAACGAGCATGGAGGCTCCCCTCTCCCCTCAGCTGAAGGTGCACAGAGACCACAGCTGATCTAAAAGTCTTTCTGAAAATGTGGCCTGCGTTGACCTGCCTGGGCGACCCCTGGCCAGGGAGCAGAATGTGGTCTTGTGGAGGGTTAGTGGTTTACCTTGCTCTGCTAAATTGTGTTTTAAGTGTTAGGAGCTGTTGTAGGTGTATAGGTACTGTGCCTCTTAGCCACATCCACCCTTCCAGTGGTGCCACGTTTACCCTCTTCCAGGTCCAACCTCATCCATCTCTTTCCAGTGGAGTTACAAGTCCTGGAACGTTGTCTCTTCTTTCAATGCAATTAAAAGCAAAATAAAAATTTAATTATTAAAATGAGTAAAATAAATGACTGGAGCTATTTCTTATGAGCTTTAAACCTTAGTTTAGTGACTCGGACTGACTCAGACAACAGGAATGGGATCTGGATTAAAAGTAAATTTGAGAAGTTTGAAATGAAGGAAGGGGCTACATCTTTCATCTGCAATAATGCTAAATCTTTCATAAGTAATACAATTAACGTGAAATAAAATGCAGAAATCAAGCTGTGACATGGTGGTTCATCTTCCAGAAACCCTAAGTACAATAACTATGCACAAAAATTAGTATAGACATTGAAATCCTCAGGACAGAGCCGAATCCTTGAAGGGTGTTACGACATCATCTTGCTATGCAGATACCTTACTGGTATCTGGTATCATACCATCTGGTCCAGTGTTCCCAGTAGGAGGCGCCTGCCACTCATTTGTAGGAGAGAGGAGAATCCTACAGCTGGTTCCTTCTCTTCTCCCGATACCACGTCCCCCAGAGACTTACTGTCTGCTTTGTTAATGATTAAGAACTAACTGCAGAAGGGCACGTATCAAGTATGGACATATTATATTGTGTCAGAATTGAGGAGGAAACCTCAGGCTTGTGTCCCCTGTGCCTCTCTCCAGTATTAATCTTCTCAGTACATGAAACATTTTTCACCAATACATAACCTCACTTATTACTTCCTGCCATTAAGTGCAGCAAATACTCAGACACTCTTCTGGAACATTTCCAAATGAAATCTCAGAGTCATTACATTAACCTTTTCCATTATAGAGCAGGAGGAAATTAGCTATTGGCACACACAGAAATACATAGAAAGTGGTACGATGTTTTGCATAATTGTATTTTTATACTTTTTGACAAGGCAAAGAGTTAAACAAAAATGTTAAAAATCCTGCATGCTTCATTAAAAACTCTCTATTTCTCTATTTTCAGCAAAATAAGCCATCAGTGTTAGATTCTATAATTGACACCATTGCTTAGGGAACAAACCTATGAATCTTATTAGAGACAAATTCATTACTTTAAGTCCACCCTTAGGATGCAGAGCTCATAAAAGAAACCTCTGGAGGGTTCAGCTTCGGGGATGAGATGATTTCAGGCTGCAAATCTACAGATTTGCTGTAATTAACCTGAACTAATTATTGTCAGGCGATGGGTCAGACATCCTGGATAAAAGCCCCTGACTGGTTTTGTGGTCTGCTGGGTTTTCAGTAAGAGAGCTTCTTGTTAAACAAAGAAAAAGTACTGAAAGCACAGCCCTATATATTCTTAAAGTAAAATAAATCTTTCCACTGGGAGAGTATAGCAGAGTCTATTTAAAATGCACAGTCAATAGGCACAACTGAAGTATATTAATGTTTAATACTTTTGCTAGCTAATTCACTACAGGTAACGATCAGTAGCAATGGTTGAATCAACTCCTGGGAGGGCTAAGCTGGTCACCATATGTAGCGAACAACTGCTTGCCTGCTTTGCAAATGTCACAAGAAGGGATCCATTTAAACACTTCTTTATGCACTGCTGTAGTCCTGCAATGGGTGCTGTCCTGTCACTACTCTTCTGCTGCTTACAAGGGATAAGACAGTTGCACGGGTGCAACTACAGAAGCTTCTATGGCTCACATAGGGAAGAAGGAGTAAGCCAGCCTGTACAAGATATGCTGATGCTCCTATAACACAGCTTACATAAATTTAATTATCACAGGTTCAAAAAGCAGTGGCTTTTTTTTACCACTACTGGAGGAACTGTTTAGCTTTATGGTTTTACACACAGCTTTTTGTGTGTGTTTAAATTTCCAGATTCTGTTGAAATCAGTGGCAGTGACATGCATGAAAACATTTCAAGATATGTCCATCCTTTGAGGTTTTCAAGATTCAGCTGAACAACGTTGACACGATCTAGTGCAGGCAACAGTCCCACTTTGAGTGGGAGATGACCTCCAGAGGTCCTTTCTGGCCAGCAGTTCTATGACCCTTTGTTGTTAAGAAGTGGTCACAAGGAGAACTGTGTACTAAGTTGTTGTCCTTACCCTCTCAGCTAGAGATGCTTATGGCTGCTCCTTATTTAGGTTTTTTTTCCCTTCAGTCCAGGGGTTTGCTGCCATTGCTTTTACCCTCGTAAATGTGCATCTTACCTGTCCTTTCATCTCTTCTCCTCTTTATTCTACTGGTATTTGTTTGCAGGTGGTCACATATTTTTACTGCATGTTTCACTGATACCGGGCAATTTGTTCTCCATTTCCTCTGTGTGCCTCTGACGCCATGGGACGGCGTTTCTGACAGAGGCCTCGGAACAAGGGGAGCCCGTGTATGAGTGTAAGGGAACTGCAACACAGCTAGAGCTGATTTTGGCAGGGATCACACATGGACCCTGGAATACACCAGTGGGGGGGCAGAGGGTCATGAAGTGGGAATAGTCAGTGACTCTTGTCACATGAGTGACTTAAAAGGTGTAGTTTGAGTCACTGTGACTCACTGGGGGGGGTGGAAAAAAGGTCTGTACCAGTGCCATCTAGGAAGTCCCAGGTTCCCTCCTCTGCTGCATGGCTGTGGACAGCTTCTTCAGGCTCCTTGTGCCTTCCGTTGCTCCCAGATAACATTTTCTGCCTCAGGGTACTGCCACAGGTCTACTGTGAGTGTAAAGTAGGCTCACATCTGCTAATCTGATGGGGCTCATTGAACTGCAGAGGTCTTGAAATTGAGAGAAATTCTGACTAGACCACAATCCTTTTTTTTCTGTCTTCTATGTATTACATCGATGGGTTTGTTATTGGTTTTCACTCTTTGCGTCATTGTCCCTTTTACATCATTAACTGTTTTCTTACTGGTATAAAGACATCCCCTAGCAAGCAAAGGAGTCAAAATTATGGTGTAAAAATAGATGGAAACCTGAAGAGTTGAACTGAATTAAGGTATGGAGGGGACCAATACTGAGCATAACACTACTTTTAAGTACATGCAGTACATGAGGTCCTCTGTGGATCTGAATTTTCTAGGTGAAATGCAGAAGTTGTTGGTTCAAAACTCTACATTACCTGAAAGGTAGCATTTAAAATGCACAAATAACAGCATTTAAATTCCACTAACATTCTGCGGGAAGCAGTCCTTGAAGTACACCAAATTCTCAAGCTTTGTGTTTTGTGAGGACATCCTGCAAACTGAGATTATTAAAATATCCCCCCGTCAAATGACTATGAAGATGTATAGGGGTTTTTTTTGCTAGCCTACTTTTCTAACTTAAATGCTTTCATTTTGCTCACCAAATATACAGTGCTGTCCTAGCTTTCACTCTCTCAAACCTGCATACAAGCAGCGAGATGCACGTGTCCACAAGTGTGGGTAGAAGTCCCTCTGTGCGACCAGGAGGACGAGGGGCTCTGGCTGCAGAGTCCTCATTGCAACTCCTGGGGCTGGCAGGGACTGGTCATCATGAAGTGGTTTGTTGGATGGGTCTGTTTGACCTTCTGAGGATCGATATTTAGTATGAGATAATCTGTAAATATTAAGCATAGTTTACTTCCTATTGGGAGAGCAGGAGGAGCAATGCCAGGTACTAAGTGCCTTTTTTGCCATCCTCCCATCTAGGTCCTCTGCTGACCTAGCTGTACTTTGGCCTTATTGAAGCATTGGCCTGTTGATCTTGATGTAAACAACACCTTCTTCTTCGATGTTTACAAGCTTGCCTGCTGTTGACTGTGCCCTCATTTACAAATAAAAGCTGGTCCGGTAGCCTTTGCTCTGCTGTGTCCTTGGGTCCTTTTCCACTTGCACTTCAGTCATGCTATCTTAATGCTTCTGTTACAAACTCCCACAACAGGAGGAAAGTATCCACAACCCTCACGTCACTGCCCTGATGAGCTGTCACTGCTGTTTCAGGTGTGGCTTGGTCAGGCAATCCTATGTCACAGCAGAAGTGAATTACCCTGTCATCCCTGATGGAATGGAAACATGGGATGGAGGAGGCCAACTCCTTTCACTAGGAGTTTTAATTTAATTTTTAATCTAATTAGCAAAATGAGGAAGAAGAAATTTTAAGATTTAGATGAAAGTACAGCAGGAGCTGCCACTCCCTTTGTCCTTCTGTCCTGCAGCCAGCACAACACCCATCACCTCTGGCCACCCTGGGTACAACAGGCTCTCCTAAAGAGACTGTGCAGTATCACCAGTCCTGGAGTGTAGTACATGTGAGAGCAGATAATTTTTGCAGTTCTGCTATCTGGGAGAAAAGCAAGCAAACCTTTCCTTGTGCGTTTGGATCAGTATGGGACCCTTTGAGAACCGGTGTCTCCCTGATCAGCATCAGCTTAGGGCATGAGCATTGCAAGCTTGCTCTGTGCCTGTTTATGACAGGTATTACAAATAAGAACTAGTTACCAGTGAATGGAAAGCCCGAACTGTAGCAGGAAAAGGTTGCAGTTACCATGCATCACCACTGTATGCCACTACAGACCAGTTACTCTATAGTGTATCCCTGCGATGAGGCACTGCTACAGCAGACCCCCAAGAAACACTTAGTTAACATTAAATTGTAATGCTACCTTTAGGTGTTCTCAGTGCTATTAATCTCACAGTTTCCAAGTCAGCAGTTTAAAAACAGATTATCTGAAAATCATAATGCCCTTAACCTCTTTGTGTGTATACCATTTTTAAGCACAGGAGCCAACAGGAGTCAAAATAATAATAAATTTATATTTTCAGTATCTCTCTTCTTAAGAATATTCTGTATGTAATTTAAAATACATCAGAAAAGCACCAGCCACGGAACAGAGTATTTTCATAATCTATTTATGCTAAAGATAAAATAAACATGAATAATCAGAAATTAATTATCTCATCCACTGTCTTTTATAAGTCCTCTATTGGACTGGTACAAAAATTACTGTCAGATTTATATCCTTGCATCAGAAGGAATAAATAAAATGCACTACAGAAGAATTATTGGTTTTATATTGTGAAATAGATTTCTAGAGTTAATTTACATCCTAATAAAATTTTTGTTGGAATTTTACTAGTGATATTGCAAAAAATCTTTGCAACACAAAATACCAGGCCCAAGCAAAAACTAACTTCGTGATGGCAAAACATGAAGAACTTCATAAGCATTTGTGTATAAATGCTTAAGTAAGCTTATAAGTGTTTAAGTAAGCATTTACATGCTTTTTGAACCATAACCAGAATTAGGTCTCCATTTCTATTGCTTTCTCCTACAGGGATGAAATCTGCAAGAATATTTTCCTTTTTGGTCTCTTCAATTTTCTGATAATTCTCAGTCATTGTTTCTATATCTGGTTATTAACAGATTTAAGCAACTCCTCATTTCTGTCTCTTTATACTTCTGTTCTTCTGCTGTCTTCAGATTTTTCCTGTCTGCAGCTTAAACTGTTGTTTGCTCTAGAAAAATCCTTATAAAATGGGTTGGAGGGGGAGGATGGCCAGGGCAAGGACTCCCGATGAGTAATTATAGAAATTATCACTTTGACAAAATCATTTATTCCTAGAATTTTTAGCATCTCTTATAGAAATTTTAGGGAATGTCTCCTCCATCTCCAGGGCAAAAGCCAAGTAACCTGGAATTGTAGTCCCACCACGAGCAGGCACTGGGATGTTTAAAATCAAAACGTCACAAAAAATTACTCTTGTACAGGCTGCATCATCACCTAGCCCAGGGAAATTACAGACCCTCTTGGATCGCATCCTTTCCATTCCCCAGTCAGTGGGGAAGATGGGTCACGGTACACGTGGAGTGTGTTTCCTTTTATTGCTGGGGTGCCTGCTCATCTTTGAGAAGTGGTAACAATAAGATAAAAAGACAGCAACCCAGAGCTGTCTTTCCTTTTCCTCAGAGCTGTGGGATGTTAAATTACCTATTTACAAAATAGACTAATATAGAAAGCTGCATTAAAGAGCTGAAATGGCTGAAAAAAAAAAAAAAAAAGAAAATGAAAGCTTCTTCCTTGAAAGCATGTCCTTAGAAGGCTGAGAGCTGTACTTCGTCACTAAAGTAACATCTGTGAATTGTTTCAGTGCTGGAGATCTTTTCAGACGATTTTAAAAGAGTAGAGCTTGGTAGAGCTTGATGATGCTACTTCTGCAGTAATGCAACAGCAGTTGCATGGAGATGATGTATTTTTGCTAAGAACCCTTCCTTGTCCTCTGGGGTTTCTCTAGGCAATGTGACCCATGATTGCTACCAGCAAACTGGATTGAATCCAAATATTTAGATCGAGATGTGACTTCAATCATCTACCGAGTTATGTCTGTCTAATAATTAGTAACTACGTGTATGTTTGACATTGTATTTTACACTTCTGTAACAATTCCTGTATCTGGCTGCAGTGTGATGGTTGAGCTCTGTAAGGGGTTATTCCAATCCCTTAAGTGAATGAATCCCTTCCACAAGAGTTACCCTCTTAAAATAATTATCTGGAAAAATGAAAATGTAATCATTAGTCCAATAATGGCTCTAGTGGAAGGAAACCTAAATTAAGTGATATTGGATCTCTGAAAAATTATATTAGGCAAATTAAGCATTTCAGTTTTCTTTAAAAGCCTAAGTCTATAGTAGGAGTAAAACAGTGCTGTGCTGGGTGTGAAAGGGAAATAACTATGAGTTGTGAAATATCTTTGGATTGTTTAGTAACATTACCATTCACAGCCACGGAATACATTATATTTTATTGTAAACTTTGTTCCTTAGAGAAGTATAAATCTTGAAAGTGTGTCAATACTTGGCAAAGTAAATAGTCTCTGGAGGCAAAAAATGTTTAAGACCATCTATCAAGTATAAGAAGTTGATAGCAATTAAAATCAGAGCTGTTTATGTATAAACATAAATTGCAGAGGGAGCTTAAAACTGGCCAGTAAAAATCTTGGCTGGGTGGAAATTCCAATTGCAAAAGACTGCAAAAAAGCAGCATCTGAATTTTAAGAACTGTTTTTGTACCATACACTTTTTTTCCTTAGGGACAATATTTTCTATGAAATTTTATGACATTGAAGGAACTCTATCTATTTATTTATTTCCAAATGCAGGCATTCTTTAAAAAAAAACAGCACACCAAATAATGAGTAAAACCAAGATAGCTTAGATAAAATATTGCTTGTATTAGATGAACACTAAACCAGATTATATTTCGGTGCTCACTTTTCCCCCAAAGTGATATAGAGAAGGATGGGGAACTATTTTAAGTTAATTACTGTAATCGTTAATGATGAATATTTTTATAAGGGAATGTACTTACAATCTGTTGTATTGCTGTGTATTTGAATGAAATTATTAATTGTGTGTCTTTAATGTGTGAGGCCCTAAGGAAATGGACCATTGTGGGCAGCCTGCACAATTTTATTGTTTTTCAGTATGGTTACAACACTCAGAACTTCAGTGGGATGAAAGCTCAGAGAAGGAGCACTGGGGTCTCCTTCTCTCCAGAAGAGGAAATGGGCTAACCTGCTTAACCCAGCTCCTGGGTACCTAGTTGCTGGTTTGAAAGGAATGTGTTGGTCTTGCTCCAGGTAGACTGTCAGATCTTCTGAGATGTGGAGATCTGCCTTGACTTACCCTTGCACTGTGTCCAGCAGATTAGGTCCACTACTGGCTGTCCTGCAAAGTTTTCAGTGCAACCACAAATAAGCACTCTACCAACAAGAAGATGTGCATGTTTCCTATTTTTGGTCTAGTGGACACTCTCAGATTGTTGTGATTTGGTCAGTGCTTGGGGAGATGCAAAGAGTGCAGCTAGAGCGCTGGTTAACGTGGTGGTGGAGAGGACGTTGTGCTGGTGGACCCTGCCTCTTCTACCAAGGCTTCCATGACTTTAGGGATCTGTTAATAGGCACCCTGCAGCACCACATTATATGCTAAATGGAGTCAGAGAGGCTACCTCCTTCCTTAAATATGGGGAGGTGTGAAGAGGACACCAACTTCAAATGTGACAGTCCTGAAGAAGCTTGAAGCGTAGGGGTGCTCTGCCCACAGTGAGTTTCGCTGGAGCAGGCAATGAGGAGTGCCCCTTCCAGCCAGTGCCACAGACACAGGGAACCTTGCCCGCAGCAGGAACGGTGCCAAGCTGCTGGGTGGAAGGGAGAGGCTGTGTCTGGGAATCTTGGAAAGGAAGGATTCAAAGGCCATGCTTGAAAGTGGAATAAAGCTACAAAAAGTGAGATTGGATGCTGTTAAACAGAGCATAATGTACAAAGTTTATTTGAAATTAATGATGCTTGCATGCTTTCAAACTGCATTTTAATATTTAAATTGCTGCAGATGTAAATTATTAAAATAAAGCGTCTATGAATTATCACCCCCAATCTTCCAAGTTACAGTGCTAGAAAATGAGAGGGAAAGAGTGCCTAGGTCAGCTAAGTAAAGGAAAGACTCACCCCTTCTCATATTGAATTTCTTCCACTGTAAGAAAACCTCTTTTCCCTCCTGTTCAGCTGTGGGAAAGATATCTCAGGGAAGGAAATCTTAGAATAGGATCCAAATGAGGAGCTGGTATGTGAGAGATTTTGGTGTTCTAGGCACGGATACCCACCACTGAGGGGACTGAGTGAATCCACTCACAAGTGGATCAATTCTGGCATTAGGCAGAGAAAAAACACCCATGTCAGGAGTTTCCTCTCGTCTTCCTTACTTACAGAGGAAGATCTGTCCAGCAACTATTTCTACATCTCCTTCAGAACAGTGGAAGGGAAGAGGGCTTTGTTAAGTGCTCCCAGATTTCTAGGGGAAAAGAGAGACTGGACTTCCTCCCAGAGTCACAGCACTCCTGCTGTGTGCACACGCTGTGATGAAACCATGACACAGGTTAGATGGTGAGACACCATTTCACTGCAGATGGCTGCTATACCTTGGGTCTCCTCTCTGCTTTGTTGGAGGAGTCCTTGGGCAAGGGAGTCGCCTTCATTCTTTGGCTTCCAAGGGCAGGGCTACTGATGGGTCCCTTAGTAACACAAGAGGTAAAGGGGAGCCATAGGAAATAAAAGTATTCTGGTGTTTTTAAACTTAGACTTTGTCTTACCGTCTCTCCACCAAGAATTTTTGAGAATTTTGCAAAATAAGACATGAACGAATCAATAGAAGAAACAGCATCTGAACTACAATGCAGGCATTTATTGTCTCCCTGTGCATTAAATTACCCAATTAATGTTTCCTGTTGCCTTAGCCTGTTCTAATAAGGCTTGACTGTCTCTTATCAGCCCCTAATCTTCTAAATGATGAGCAAGAACTGCAGCTGGATTTACAAGAGCCTTTGGGGCACAATACCAAACTCCCAGAGCACCAAAGATCCATCCTTGGAATTATGCTTATTAGGGGTTCTCATTCATTACCATTTACTTCACACAGATATCCACTAATAAGATCAGCTCAGCTTTATTATTTATTACTTATTAAGTACTATTAAAATAGATACACTGGACAACCAGTCTCTGTCTATAACGCATTCCTCAAAAAATAAGCTTTTTCTTGCATAAAAATGTCATTTCAGATACCAATACTCCTTTAAGTCAACTGAGGTTTTCTGCTTTGTGGGCTTATTTTTACTGGAAGGGTGGCCTACAGTTTAAAATGTTTTGGGGTAAGAAAAATGTTTCCAGAGTAACGGAAAGTGATTTTTATGGGCTGCGTGCGTGAGTTAACTAATTCGAATAACAATGTTGGGAAAGAGTTACGGGTAATGAGCAACTAACAGGGATAAATGATTTTTAATAGACAATGGTAGTGTCTTCAGAATGATAAATACTTTCCTGTTGTATGATAAAAAATAAACAAATCTATTTTACTAAGAGAGCCTTCTTATGAACTGTGAGGCCAGTGGGGGGGAGGATTAGATTCATTTAGACAAAATGCTATTAAATTGCCTGTATACTGTCCTGTCAGACAACTATCGACCCCATCCCATGGGAGAAATTGATTTCCGTGCAGAGAGCTGTGTGCTTTCTGCAGTGTATTGCTTCAGTGCTATTGCTCTGGCAATCGCACACAGTTGCCTCTTTTCCTTTCTCTCTCTTTCTGTCTATTTGTTGTGGAAAGATTGATTGAGAGGCATGAGGGATTTAGATTGCCATATTTGTTGTTATTTGACCTTTTCAATTATATTCTGTTAAAAAATGTAAATACTTCATTTGTAATCCTGTACATATGAATTTGCTTAAGTGGTCTGCAAGTAAGGCTTTCAGGAGGAAGCATTTACCTTTGTCTCCTGTAGACCTATTAGAGCTGACTCAGTGAAGTGAATTCAAATGCAGCTGAGGATGCTCCCTGCCTCTGTACAGCTATCTAGGATAGTTCTCAACACAACGAGATCTAAAGGTGGGAAAAATAATCCAAACTAGTAACACCAGAATCACTGAAAGTGCTGAAAAGTGAAATGATACGTGATTAAGGATCCTTGCTTTGGTTTGGATTGGTTTTCCTTTTTTTAGGCATAAATACCTTTTGTCAGCTCTCACTAATGATAGTCATTTTTTAACAAGACAAAAGCACTTGAGGTCAAGAAAAGCCAACATTAAAGTTGAAACCCGGTTTTAAATCTTCCCCCTCTGCAGGGAAATAAGAAACAAGGTCTTTAATTGTCATGAAATGGTCACACATTGTTTCTCAGATAATACAGCTTCAGTTTACAAAACTTTGTCCGACGAGTTATGTATGTGCTTGACTTTTTCTACTATTTTTTGTCATTCTCACATCAGTTTCATTGTTGCGACTCACTTCAGCACGATTATAGCTAAAGCAGGTGTTAGAATGTCTGCTCGTGGCAACCGAGGTCCTTGCTGCTCTTTGGCAGCGTACCTTGGCATTTGCACATGGGGGAATCTCTGAATGGGAAACAGCCAGGACAGACCTTCTTGCTGTACCTCATGCCAGTGCTAAGGGCATAGAAGGGAATAAAGATCTGCTGGTAGAGCACAGCTACATTTTAGTAGTCACAGGCTGCTGCATTAGGCCTTGGGAGGGAAGTGTAGGATGGCTTAATTAGAGCCATGTATTAGCCCAGACTTGAAGACCAGCAAACTGCTGAGTCCATCTTCGCCCATATGTACTGAGGCTATGCCAAATATCGAGTTTCAATGCTTTTATTTTTATTACACTGGGTGGACAAGACTGCAAAAGCAGAATCACTGGTGATCTGTAAGAATCAATAAAGACAGGATGCAGCTTCTTCTTTGCCTTTTACTTGCCCATGTCCTTTAATCTGTAGTAAATAGACATAAAATGTTGTTCAGTCAAAATCACATTGCCTTACACTGACCTTATGCTCCCTCCCTCCTGTGTAAAGAGATGGCAGAACTGTGATGAAGCAGCCCCAAGCAGAGAATGTCAAGTGCCTTAGAAAAATTTAGCTGTGCTCTTGGCCACGTAGCCAGCTTTCTCTACCTATGCCCCAGTAGCTGTTTGACAAAGCTGCTGCAGCCTTTTTTAGGGGTGACATGAGGTCAGGGGGCAGAACCCAAGCCAGCAAAGTGCTCCAACACAGCTCTCGCAGAGGGTGAGCCGAGACGGGAGAGGAAAGTATAACAGGACCCTGCTCATGTCCTGCAGTAGTTGTGAGGTTGCTGCCGTGAAACAGACTGAGGATGACTCTGGAACTTTGAAAGAGAGAGGGAAAGGGGATTGCTTAATTGCAGGCTGTTTTTATGGGGACAGTGGGAAAGGCAGGCCTATTATAAGCAGCAACAAGCAGAACAGAAGAACCAGACACAAACTTTGTCAGAGTAAACACAGCAGCCTCGCCATCCCTTCCCTCTTCAGGGGTTGGTGACACCAGTTTCCAGAACCTCTTGTTTATGTCTGGCCAAACTTTTTGCCTTGTGCTTAATGGTGACTGGGGCACGTGTGAAAATCGTTGCTACAGAGAGGTGGCTGAGATCTGGAGAGATGCTGGAGGAGAATAGAGACGGGCTAGGAGAAAGGCTGAAAATTACACCTAAAATACCATCCCAGAGAGCATGCCCCACATTTCTCAGTCAGATTTGCAGGCTGGTTGCTGTCTGTGAGGCCTGAATACTTCATTTTTTTGCTCCATAACAGCTTAAATTTTTTTTTTTTTCCATTTCACCTGGTCATGGTGTTCTTCATTCCTTGTCTTTATTTGTTACAGACTACAACAGCAATATTACAATTAGATATTTATGGCAGTGGTAACAATTTAGCAGTAGATGACCAGCACGCAGGCAATGAGCAGGGAAGCTTTCACATGCATGTCAGCATGTAAACTACCACTCAAGTCAAGTTCAAAGGTGTCTGATTATGTTGCTGCATTTCCTTTGCAGTGAACAAACCAATTCGGGATCCTTAAATATGAAAGCTAACATAGAAATACAAGCTACTACTATTGTGCGAAGAAATCTCTAAATTTGTAATTGTGCAGAAAGTATGGGCAGAGAGAAAACATCCGTTCCTGTTGATGTGATGAGGCATGATTTGCAAATAGTGTGTCTGTTCTCAGCAATGGCACTGCGAGGCACTGAGCTCTGCAAAGAATGTTTCCAGTCCCATCTTCACCACTTTTAAGCTTAGGTGCCAGTTCAGGGAAGCCTATTTATCAGTGAATCTCTAAAGTGGAAAGCTCTAAAATACATCGTTATTAAGTATGTACTTAACGATCCATTGGAGTAAGTGTGACTTTGCAACAAAGAAAATTCTATTTCAACATATGGAAAAAAATCTCACCTGTGAGAGTGGTGAAACTTTTGAGCAGGTTGCCTAGAGAAGCTGTGACACCTCCGTTGAAGATTTTCAAAACCTGACTGGACAAAGCCCTGAGCAAACGAGTTTAACATTAAGGTTGACCCTGCTTCAAGCAGGAGGTTGGACTAGAGAACTGCTCCCATTCTCCTCACACCAAGGACTCTTTGAAACTAAATCTTTCTATGTACAAACACATCTCCCAGCTGTGAAGAGATGCACCACAAACCCAGCATCTCTCAACTTCTAGCCTGAAGGTGTAGATTCTCTCCCTTCATCTTGGGATGGGGAGAAGGAAGGAGAAGCTGCTCTGTGTGGTTTTACTAGAAATACAGAGGGAGGAAGGTGATAGGGGAGGGAGGATGAGGACCCAGAAAGACAGGAGGAAGATGGAACTGTAGGGGAGTATGTGTGTGGGAATTTGTATAGGAAAAGGACAATGTTACCTGGATCTGGGGAAACATCATTGTATGAGTATGAATGACAGTAGTCAGGCGTGTGGGGAACAGCAAGAGACCTATCTCAGAGAAGATGGGCTCCCTTCCTTACCTGTTCTCAGGTATCACATGAAGTTTACAGTGGAGGTTTTGGTTCAAATGTGATAAAGCTGACACATCCCAATAAACAGACAGGGAATTGAAATATTAAGGTGAAAGGGACCTTAGAAATAATAGAGGGGTACAAATATCACTTGCATCTCTGAGGTATGAAATTTCTTGGGATCTATTCTCATTGGCTTATGTGTATTTCTAATGAAGCAGAATTTAATTTGATAGCCCATTAGAAGTACATCCTGCGGGATGCCCCTTGTCAAGTGTTTCTATGCTTCTCTCTCACAACAGGGTGACTTTTGAACTCTGATCACTTTTTGTAAAATAAACAAAGCAAGTTACCTGTAACTGGAGAGTCGAGTGTTGCTAAATCCAGGGTTTTTTTTAAGACACCCTTGCAGTCCAAAGCACCTTAGCTTCCATTTGTTGGCTTGTGTTTGTATGTGCCTGTGCTTTGGAAAATGTTTAACCAAGGAAGAAGCTGTCCCTCATCCCCATCCCCACTAATTTCATGCAAGAATCCATGATTTTAATGGAAACTTTATTTGACCATGTGAAAAAGGCTCTGCCTTTCATGTCAGTGACAGGGAGAGCAAAGAAGGGGAGAAGTTGTCAAATGACTGTGTTGGTAAAGGATGAACTGCTTGCAGAGCTTACTTCTGGACTGATGTTTTTCTTCTATTCAGTGCCTTCCTCCTTTGCCACCCATTGCTAAGGACAAATACAAAGAAACGTGTGAGAACAATTTAAAGCAAAGTTGCAGTACAGGGAAACATACAGAATATCTGAGCATTGGTAACAAATGTTCCCAGGTCAGAGACCAAAGGTCTGTGTTACACTTTGAAAGACGCTTTTTGAAATTAAGAACTTCGATCCTGTCTCCAGTTCTCTTCCAAACCCCTTAGGATCCCACTACCATAATTAGCATCCTTACTGATGCATTCAGGTATAGACTAGGCCTCCTTATACCTTGGTTTGATTTATCTAGGTGTGGGCTGCATTAACTTGTGCATTAACATTTTCCTTGATGAGAAAAACTTTGTGCTGTTCTCTGTTTTGAGCTGGTAAGTGCAGGTAGATCCCTCTGCTTTTGAGCCAAAGAATTTCCTTTAAAGGAAAGAAAGCTAAGCTGTTCTAAAAGGCCACAAGAAGTAGACTAATTATTCCTGTCTGTCAGCCTGATAACTTCATCCTCATGTTTCACTGTTCCTCCCACTTAATCTGTTTTGTATGTTCAAATGTGAAGCTCTTGGTTTGGTCCTGAATTTGTGTTTGAAAAATATTTAATGAACTTCCACTCTGGTGCTGATGAAAGCATAACCTAAACTTTCACTGGGCTTTTTTCTGTCACTATGTGTTTCAGATTTCTGTCTCTTCTAGCCATCCATATCTTTGCAAATTTATGGCATAGTTATTTCCACCAATTCCCTAGTTTCAGCTTCCCACCAAGTATAAAGCAGCAAACAGAAAAAATGTTGCTTCAAGTACAGTGCAGCCACTTCTCTTGTTTACATTCTTTCATCTAGTAAATGTACGCTTGAGCTGAAATACTGCTGACTTCTGAGAAGTCAATTGTTATTTCATCTTTGTTAGGAGGATTCTCACTTACAGATGGACTGGACAGTGGAAGTTGTACCACCCCTGGGAGTTCCGCCTCCGTGGGATGTGGCCTCCTGGGACATCATCTGGGAGGCCTGGGATCCACTGCAGATCCCGCTGCTGGTAAAGCCTGATGAATGAGTTGAGCCTCTGGCACCTAGAACAGTCACAAAGGAGGTGTTACTCTGCTTTCCTGACTGCAAGGAACCTTATGGGATAATTATGAACTACCATGTTTTAAAAAAAATTCAAGGCTAGCAAATGTATCAAAAGACAAGGAGACTGCTGATTATTTGACTTGTTCCATCAGTATATTGCTTTTTAGCTGCCACCTTGGGGAAAGGACATTTGTAGTGTTTTGTGGATGTTCCCAGAACACAAAGACAATCTACAACTCTTGTACAGACTGTTTTTGATAAATTTGGATCTCCAAAACAGTTTCAGCACAGTTTGCTGAAATTGCAATTTTCTGAGGAGCTGCCTGAGCTCTGTGGAACGAACCCCTACAGGAACTAAGTATCGTTGCAGACCTCACCAGTTACTGTTCCAGGTGACGGATATGTTCCTTTCACTTCACTTTCCATAGCATAAACTATGCATAATAGATACCTGTAGAATTCAAACACAGCAAGCTGTGGTAGCCAGTGGCCAATTTATATGTATGTCTCCACCTCATTACAAATAAGCCCCAAGCAAAGTATTGCATTGCAAATTCTTTTTCTCCTGGGAGAGGAGTAAAGCATCAGCAATGACAAATGTTAGTGATAATGCTTAAAGTATTCCTGGAGGATGCTCAAATATTTTGGTGATGAGGTTGTTATAACATCTTCTGTAAAGTGATACTGAACAATACTCGTGCCCTTCTGCAGAATCAGCCGCTCCTTCGAGCGTCTTTGTTCTGGGGGGGAGGGGGGGGTTACAGTCTGAACGAAAAGGTTAAGAAGATGTGTTTGAAGAGTGAGAGATTTCAGTGAGCACCTGCGGAAATGAAATCAGGCCCTTTTAGCTCTCAATCAGGCAAAGAATGTGTGGCAAGCTCTCCTGCTGCAGGGAGCCAAAGCTCACACCTGCCTTGGCAATGTTACAGAGCTAGCATTTTTCACGTGGATAAAAGCTCTTTTGGAGTATCTCCTGTAGGCATGGCTAAGGTTTCCTTGAGTCATGCAGACTTCTCTTCACCAAAAATGGTGTTTTTCATAAAAGTGCATGGTTGACAGAGACATGGAAAAAAATAAAACTAGGCGTTAAATGCTTACTTTGCTTCTCTCTTTTCTAAAGATTCTCAGCACATGGAGGGATACAAGTCTTCAGTCTTTTATTTTAGAAACTGTGACTTCATGCTCTCTATAGGGCATCACCACTGAAGACTTTGCCACTGGTTATGGGTGTGCTGAGTACTGCTGTACCACCCTTATCTGCAACAGAATGCAAGACACTGCAGCTGACTGCTCTAGTGTACGACTAGATTAAGTAACTGGCATCTCCTGAGTACCAGGATCTCTGGTGCTAATGCAGCATGGTGCCTGAGCACAGCTCTTCATGCTCTTCTCTCTCGGTCCTCCTCCTCTCCTGACTGTCTCACATATTCTTTCCCTCCGCTGCTACCATCCCTTAAGCTCTTTGGTATTGAATAGTCAATAAACAGTAACCTAAACTCACTGATCAAATCATACAGAGTAAAAATTTAAAAATGCCTCACAGGAGTCACATACAGTATCTCTCTAAATAACCCTTATGTCACTTATTCCCTCACTGTCTAGAGCGCCTCACGCTATGAATAATATTGGCAGCAGTGTAAATCATATCTTAAATAAACCACCTTACTTCCTCTCAGTCAAGCTTATCGCATTTTTTACTATTAAAAGATGCCCCAAGTCTGGACCCTGGTCAGCTCACCTGGCCAACCACCCATTTTTATGCCTGGAAGAGTCAGGTTCGGCTCCATCCTTCAGTAGACTTCTGGCTGCTTACTACGAAAGGAGTAGACCAGCCGTTGACCGACAAGGCAGAGAGCCCCACCTGTAACCAGCCTGCAGCCTGCTGCTCAGCACACTCCTGACACGTGGGAGATGTGGGCCCAAGACCCCTAAGGGTTTTGAAGCCTTTATCCAAGGTCAGCCTGCTCACTACTGTGCTGTTGGGTAAAGCAGAATTACACGGGGCACTCTGTTCTCTGGGGTTATGCCTGCTTAGAGGATGCCTGCTGAATCAGGTCACACAGGCAGGACTGGCAGGGAGAATCCCATGGGACCTGGGGTTAAACAAGTGCCAAGCTGCTTAGAGGCGTCAGGTCAGGGACTGTGCATGCAACAGAAAAGCAAGCACCTGCAGGGTTAGCTCATGTGAAAGCCAGCTATGCCTAATTTTAGTATGTGCTGTCAAGGATGCGTATATATTCCCTTTGTGAATTCAGCTCTTGGACTGCAGCTAATTTCCCTCTACTATAGCGTTTGCATAAGGTTTTATGGGTTCTCCCTGTATGAATGTGTGTGAGTAAAGAGCAAGGGAAATCTGATAATTTATATGAAATGTAGGTACACAGATCATGTTCTCGCATAAGTGTATCGTTGCTTGTTGCTACCACGACTTTCCGTATTATTGATGATCCCTAGCAGAATGGAGAGATAGCACAAACTTCAAATAAACAACGTCCTGAATCTCATGAATACCATGTATGTATGTGTACATTCATGCATATGTACATACACAGAAAACACCCTTAATAGCATCCCACTCATAACATGCAGTTAAATATAGGAATCTTTTGTCTTCAATGCAATACAGGAATGTAGGAGAGAAGAGATTACTTGGCAAGCTTATTTTCAAGGAAAAAAAATTGTTTGGCCCTATGCACTAAACCACAAAACCACACACACACAAAATTGCTCATACCCATTTCTTGGAGAGTAGCAGTGGGGCCTCCAGAAAGCACACCTCCCCCAGACGCTTTTGCTTCCTGGGACATCATCGATGAAGCAAGCGATCCTCCTCTGATCCCTGAGGAAGTGAAACCAGCATTGTGGACATTTTGGTTGGACATTTCTCTTTCTGATGGCGTGGAATCCACTGAAGCGTTGCAAGGCTCAGCCAATCTTTTTTATACACTGTCTAGCTAACAGCAAAGAAATGAAACTGCTGACATGATTAGAAAGAAATGAAACCAAAATTTATCCTCATCCAGGAAATGAAACTGAACCCTAACCTTAGCCTTTTTATTGTTGTTTTCAGGGTGAGGTTTAGGCAAACCAATTAATTTCCCCTTACAATTAGTAGCATATGAATCATTGATTGGCAACTGACGTGTCTGAGAACTTTGCTTCTTCATTCTTTTGCATTGCACTCTGTTCTACTGAATTGCACCTGTAGAAGATAGACAATTCTCTTGTCTTAAGAATTAATACAACTCTGAGTAAAGACAATAGACAAAAAGGCAGCAAAGTGGTGGTCATGTAGAAACTGCAACTTGAGTTGGTTATAGCACCCAGAGCTCATCTGTGGTACAGCTACCCCTGAAAAAAATGGTTTACAGAGAGCTGGAAATCAGAACTCAATTAACAATGGACGCTTGAAATTAATTTCTTTACAGAAGGAACTGTTAGGGGACCTTGCATCATATGAGCAGATTGACTGTTGTGGTTTAACCCCAGTTGGCAACTAAGCACCACACAGCCGCTCGCTCACCCTCCCCCTGCCAGTGGGATGGGGGAGAGAATCGGGGGGAAAAAGTAAACCCTGTGGGTTGAGATGAAGGCAGTTTAATAGGACAGCAGAGGAAGAGAAAATAATAATAATAATAATAACAACAACAACAACAACAACAATAACAATAATAATAATAAAAGAATATATAAAACAAGTGATGCACAATGCAATTGCTCACCACCTGCTGACTGATGCCCAGCCAGTCCCCGAGCAGCGATCGCTGCCCCCCAGCCAACTCCCCCCAGTTTCTATACTGAGCATGATATCATATGGTATGGAATAGCCCTTTGGCCAGTTTGGGTCAGCTGTCCTGGCCGTGTCCCCTCCCAGCTTCTTGTGCACCTGGCAGAGCATGGGAAGCTGAAAAGTCCTTGACTTAGTGTAAGCATTACTTAGCAACAACTAAACCATCAGTGTGTTATCACATTATTCTCATGCTAAATCCAAAACACAGCACTATGCCAGCTACTGGGAAGAAAATTAACTCTACCCCAGCCAAAACCAGGACATTGACACAGATGTTTTGCTCTTCCTCATGCAATCCTGCTAAAGCAGAGCCTCCATCTTTAATGAACAGGACTTTGCAAATGGCACGCACTCCTTTATCGCAGTTTTTCTTAGCCGGTAGTTTAAATAAGGCTGTTTAAAAATTTGTGGGTCTCCTCCCTTAGGTAAAGACGAATATCTGATTAGGTCACACTACCACAGGGGTGGCTTTCAAAGTGGAAACATACAGAATAAATATATAGCATTTTCACAGTTACATAATATCCATATCTTGTACATGGTGGGTTATAGAACAAAGGATACAAAGTCCTTTCCTCTCTTCTTATATGTGCTATTTATCTCAGCAATGGGATATCTGGCCCATGTACCCCCGAGCAGCACTGCTCTTTTAACTCTTTCTTTCGCTTTTTCTTTAATTCACATGTGTTAGTTTTCTTTAATTCTAATGTTTGTTATTTTTATTTTCTACTCTGCATGCATTAGGGCTTCTGTAATTATGATGCATCTTTATCCCCATAATTTCTCAAGTCTCTCATTTATCATTTTTAATTACTTAACGTTATAAAATATCTAAAGTTGCAGCTTAAATGCAAGTAAAATTCCTTGTAAGAATAGGACAATTAATGCTATAGGCCCTCTTCAAAGTGACAATAAAACCAAAAATGTCCGTTTCATTGTACATATTGCTGCAGGTCTTTCCTTCAAAACTGCTAAAATCTTTTGGTTTGCTTTGTTAATATCATTTATTTAATATTCCAAACAGCCCATCAGGAAATGATGATAAATTCTGGCAAAGGCATGGGGAATGAAGGCCTCACAAAGTTGCAGAGACTCTGTATGTGATGACCTTTTACTCAATCCTAAAACGTAATTCATAATGGATACACACAAAGTTTTTTAACTAAAAATAGTTAAAATTAGATAAAACAAAAGTTTTATTGCAAGCAAAGTGCCTCGAGGCAATTCAGGGAAAGGAGAAATTAATAGTAGTCTCAAAAACAAGGCGAAGAAACTCAGCGTAACAAGGGAGGGAAGCCACTGAAGGAATTCAAGAGAAGCCTCTGTTTACAAGGGTGCCATAGCCCCAGTCAGCAAGGACGTGGCTCTGAAATCTGCTATCTGGTTGCAGTGAGTTGGATGAGGAACACATGAGCAGGCACAGATGACATGGTGCTAAAAACAGCTGAGCTCCGCCTACCTTCATGCTGTTATTACTGTAGTGGCACGGCAAATTTAAGTTATGGATTTAAGTTATTCTGCCCTGGAAGGGGTTTGCTTTTACTTGTTTTCAGCTTATTATGAAAACTTGGGACAATCTCTTGTATGAAAATGAATGAAACAAGGTCAGCCTCTTGCACAGGTGTCAGGGCTGAGTCCGCTATTAGGTCTCAACAGCCCTGACCAGCCGCCCCCGGGCCTTCAGTCCCTGCCTGAGCGATGCTGTAGGTGCACCTGTCTGCAGCTCCATCACAGCCATACCTCACTGATCCAGACTGAGCTCCAGCCTGTCTTCGTGGCTTGACTTTTGACCTGCCTGGTTAGCAAGGATAGACTTGCCCAGCAATCACTGGACTGCGACTGACCCTGGCTACCATCACCAGACCTGAACCTGATTTGTTGACTCATGTTTCTGGCTTGACCTTGGGCTTGCCTCATTGCTACAAACTCGCCTGATGCTTTGGACCCTTGGTTCAACTGGCTTACCATCTCTGGGTCTGCTGTGCTCACCTTGCTTGGGGTGGTGGGACAGGGCCTCGCTATATCCTGGCAACACGTAACATGACTAACATCACAGCCTCCAGTTTAAAAAGACCCAGTGTCACTGCTGAAGTGGGACTGGGAACAAAAACTCAGTCCCTGAGCCCACAGCTTCCAGAGGTCCTCTCCCTCCACTGATTCATGCAGAAAGACATGCTTCTCCTCTCACCTGCCGGCTTTGTCTGAGATGCTTTCCTAAATGGTCCCCTACTCTTTTTTTGCTTTGTTTTACTGGAATTTCTGGTTTGAAAATGTGACTTCCAAGATGTTAGGCAAGTGTAGTTGATGTCCAGCTGAGTTTGCCGGGAGCCTGGCACAGAAGTACTACAGCAGTTGTAAGTCTTTGTGGACTGTTGGCCAAAAATCCAAGCAGTGATAATTTAAGAGCCAAACTGATGCAACTTCTAGTTAAAGTATGGAAGGAAAGAGAAAATAACTCATTTGTATCACCAACCCTGACATTATAACAGTAAATTGGATCTGGGAGAATATCTGAGTAATTTCCCCACTCCAGAAGCTAAAAATCTGTGAAGAGGAGATTGGTGGTGTGAGCTGACCTGAAAAGCATCCAGTGGCATTTCTAAGCCTCAGAGAACAGAGAGTCAAAGCCATAAATACCAAGAGTACAACTGCCTTTATTTTCAGTGTCACTACAATTTCAGTAGCCTTAGGTGCTGAAGCATTTATACATGTAGCTAACATAGGCTGATGTTTAACTCTCTGAGTTTCAGGTTCAAATGAAATCCTTAAGTGTCAAAAACTGTCTAGACTGTGTGCTCTTTGAAAGGAATTGGAAAATCAGAGGTTTGATTGGAAGTACTCTGAAAATTTGAGCCATGGGCATCCTTCCCTTCTTCAGTTAAAAAAACAAAAAAACAAAAAAAAAAAAAAAAGAAAAAACATGTGCTAAGCTGAGAAAACCAAACAAACCAACACAACCAGATGTACATGCAGCTCTTCTGTTTTTTACTCAGGAATGACCTTACCCATTTGTGTCTGTGGATATAAACTGCTGCGTCTCTTCAGTGTGTTTTCCTTGAAGTCCTCACTAGTGTGCCACGTAGAGATCTTTTCCTCACAGTGAAGCTGGGAAGCTGATCACAGACATTAATCTCTGCATCGCCTGCTTTTGGTAGTCACCTTTTTCATTCCAATAACATGTTCAATGAAGTCAATTTTTCATAAACATTTTCCCATAAACCTCTGTTTCAAAGAGATTATTCAAAAAGCTTTTAAACAATTAATCTTTTGAAGGGTCTAATTGAAGGAAATAAACCTGTAGAGAATCTGACTGAACCAAAGATCTTCAGCATCCAAGATTATCTATCTGTCACCCTGTGACCTATTTCCTTCACACTACTTTTTAATTTTTGTAGCAATTATAGTGTATATGGATAATACCTATTAGCATATTTATGGTCATTGCTTCATATTTATTGTCTGCACAACTCATTAATCTTCATCTAGTGTGTGAGGCTGACAGCTCAATCTATTTTGCAATCTCTGGGCAGCAGACATATCCAAAAAGCTTTTGTTTCCCTGTAAATAAACTGTGTTCAGGACCAGAGGACAATGGTACATCATGCAGTGATTGACACAAGCCATGGCTGCTAATCAAAAGTAGATTTTATTACCAGCTGAGTCAAGTGCATTATGGGGCCATTGTTCTAGTGCTGTCAGGGCAAGAGCATACGTAGTCAGTCACCTTCTCAAGATGGGTTGATTGTTCTCCAAGATTAGACAGAGTTGCCTTATTATCCATCCCAGACAACAAGGCATCTCACCCAAACAGACGCCTTTACAGAAACTGCCTGTACATTGAATTGATTTGAATTGCTAATGCATAATCTGTCCAGCACAGATGTGCAATGAATATTTGGATGTTGTTTTGCATGTCAGTTGAGAAGGCTGAATGATGAGGTGATGATCATTCAGTGATGGGTACTGGACATTTGCCAACAATTGAGTTTGAGCACTTTCCCTGACAGTAATCAGATCAGCTTCCAAAACGTCTTTTCTTCAATTCACTGACAATTTATGTTAGAAGATAATGCAACTCTCTCACAGTTAACACAGTTGGCAGCAATTTGCATTTTTTTCATATAATTAAATTTTTCATTTCACCCAAGAAGAAATACATACAAGCTGCATATAACTGATATACATATTCCAAGACACTTCCAAAGTAGCTCCACTTGAATAAGAGGCCATCTAGATAAGTCAAAAACATTGAAACTCTCCATAATACAGGTGGCACTAGTTTTATTAGTCATAAAGCTACATTTGCTGTGAAAAATTAGGAACCTTGCTATCAAGCTGTATTAGGCAAGCTCTCAAAAAAAAGCAATTGAAGTAATAAGCATTTAACATATGATCATGGTCATGCTTTGAGTAGCTCAGCAAACACAATGTTCTGATTTAAAAATTTTCAGTCTCTGTCAGGATTGACATAGTATAAAATAGGAACACAAATGAACCCCACAAGACTGATATTATGACATCAAGGGACTGATATGAGCTCACACAGTGACATCACATGATTCATGTGAATGTGAAAGAGGTCTTTATGTACTTATAATAATAGAATCATACAAAAATTTAGCTTGGAAGGAAGCTCTGGAGATCATCCAGTCCAGCCAGGGACTTACCCTGTTACTTGCTCAGAGACACACTTGGTTGAGTGTCTCCAAGGATAGAGATTCCACATCCCCTCTGGGCAACTTGCTCCAGTATTTCACCACACTTATAGTGATTCCTTATAGTGATTTTTTTCCCTGTATATCTAGCCAAAATTCTGCAACTTATGTCTGTTCTCTGTTGTCCTTTCTCTGTGCACCTCTGAGGAGATTCTCCATCTTCTTTATATCCCTCATAATTTCAGATCTAAAAAGCACAGCTAAAACCCTAGCTTTAGGACATAAGTAGCTAAAGACCTACTGATAGCTTAGAAAATCAGGGGCTCGTGGGGACACTTCTGGTATCTAAAAAATTGTATCTCCTAACTTAATTTAGGTATGTTTCTAGTGTATCTTTAATCATATTGAGTGTATCTCAATCTCTTAGTTGCCCAGCTGGCAACTAAGCACCACACAGCTGCTCACTTGCTCCCCCCGAGTGGAATGGGGGAGAGAATCGGAAGAGTAAAAGTGAGAAAATTCGTAAGTTGAGATAAAAACAGTTTAATAAGTAAAGCAAAAGCCACGCATGAAAGCAAAGTAAAAAAAGGAATTTATTCACTCCTTCCCATCGGCATCCAGGTTTTCAGCCATCTCCAGGAAAGCAGGGCTCCATCACATGTAACAGTTACTTGGGAAGACAAACGCCATCACTCCGAACGTCCCCCACTTCCTTCTTCTTCCTCCCCCTTTACATGCTGAGCATGATGTCATATGGTATGGGATATCCCTTTGATCAGTTGAGGTCAGCTGTCCCAGCTGTGTCCCCTCCCAGCTTCTTGTGCACCCCCAGCCTCCTCGCTGGTGGGGTGGGGTGAGAAGCAGAAAAGGCCTTGACTCTGTGTAAGCACTGCTCAGCAGTAACTAAAACATCCCTATGTTATCAACACTGTTTCCAGCACAAATCCAAAACATAGCCCCATACTAGCTACTGTGAAGAAAATTAACTCTATCCCAGCCAAAACCAGCACAACAGCGAAACACTTTCCCTCAGAAATAAACAATAGTGCTTCTCAAGAACTTCTAGAGCTCTTTTTAGAATATACATTAATTAATGCAGGTTTGTTATCTGTCTTTCTAAGGTAAAGATGAGTACTCATGAGTGTGTGGTAGAGGGAATGTCATGGTTTAACCCCAGCCAGCAACTAATCACCACACAGACGCTTGCTCACTCTCCCCCAGTGGGAGGGGGGAGAGAATTGGAAGGGTAAAAGTGAGCAAACTTGAAGGTTGGGATAAGAACAGTTTAATAATTGAAATAAAATAAAATAAAATAATATCAACAACAATAATAAAGTAAATAAAAATTAAAAATAATAAAAGTAAAAAACTTCAAAAATAATAATAAAAAAAGAAAAGGAAAACAACAAAAGAGAGAGAGAGGAACAAAACTCAGGAAAAAGGAGTGATGCAACCGCTCACCGCCCGCTGACAGATGCCCAGCCTGTCCCCAAGCAGCAGTCACTGTCCCCCGGCCAGTGACCTGAGCATAATGTTATATGGTATGGAATATCCCTTTGGCCAATTTGGGTCAGCTGTCCTCCCTCCCAGCTGCTTGTGCACCTCCTTGCTGGCAGAGTATGGGAAGTGGAAAAGTCCTTGACTTTTGTCAAGCGTATAAACACTGCTTAGCAACATCTAAAAAAATCAGTGTGTTATCACATTATTCTCATGCTAAATCCAAACCACAGCACTATACCAGCTACTAGGAAGAAAATTAACTCTATCCCAGCCAAAACCAGGACAGGCAAGAATCACTTCCTTTAACTTGCCGGTCTTCTGACTAGTGAAATTTACTATAGCTAGGAAAAGAGTGGGAATTGATTGAGCCAGAAGTTTTACAACCAAGGTCAGAAAGGCGTTTACAGGTAAGCCTGATTTTTCCGTATGTCAGCCTTGTTCAGGGTTAGGCTAAGTGGGTCTCATTTGGATTTTTATTACCATTTTCATCTGTCAAAAGCAAGACATCGTTATCCCTGCATTACAGATGAAACAAATCACAAAGTTGCACTGGTGGCTTTTTGGGGTAAGAACATTCCAATTTTGGATGCTTTAATCTTGTGTGCTATTAAAAAGAGAACTATAGACATGTGTAACATCTGTATGCACTGCACATTCATAGTATCAGCTGAAATTCCATGGATTTTCCAGCTAGAAATCCAGAAACAAAGCCTTTGAATAAGTGGCCTGAGAAGACTAAGTTTAGACCTCGAATGGAGTTAGATGGCAAAATCTTACCAGATTAATCCTACCAAAATCTTCACACATCTGAATTCCAGCCTGTACTCCTCAGAGCTCCCTCCGGCTGGATCCTACCCCACATTGGCACCTCTGCTTTTGACCTTAATATTATGTTGGTGAGCACAGTCATTCTTGATGTTGTAGTTTATGCCAGGACTTTGCTCCATAATCCAAGCATATCAGATGAGGCCCTGCTCAAAACAGCCTCTGCAAAAGAGGGAGCAGTCCTGCCTTGAATGCTCAAGCTCAGGATTCACCCAGATCAGGACTCAGCCCTTTGAGAGCGGCACCGTAGGAACCGGGACTAGAAGCACCACTCAGGCATGGAGTCATGTTCCCAGTTGTTCTCTGTCTCCAAGGAAGTCTTCATTATTTCATTGGGCTGCCCGCTGATCCTTTCATTTCCCGTCCCAAGCTATCACATGCTTTTGAGACACTGAAATGAAAGCCTGGGCATCATTCTGAAGGCTGTTAGTTTCTGCTGCAAGGAGAGCAGTACTTGAAAGATGTCATGGAATAGCCAGTGTTTAATGTTCTTAGTGAAGTAATTTTTTATTCCAAAGACATTTAACACAAGCCATTATTCCTGCACTGAAGGATCCTTTCCTTAGGGCTAAAAGTCTTGTTTTCCAGAGCATGGAAAGTTACTTCAGCTGACAAATAAATGTCAGCAGCGTGGTCTTTTATTTTTTGAGCCTGAAAATGGAGGTAAAGATAAAGATGAATTGTTCCCTTATATATTATTCTGTTAAAGAAACACATAGATAAGTGGTAAAACTGTGTCACGTGCTGAGTAAAAGTTCCATTTGATCTTGAGTTTGCAGTCTTCCCATATACGGTTATATTAACAAAACCTCAGAATACAGGAATACAGACTATTCTAGGCTGTAGGAAGGAAAAGAGTATTAATCAGTCCATACAGTCTTCAAGACGTATAGATGTGAGGGAAAATTGTAAATCTTTCTGGAACCTAGGAAGTAGATTCATGAAGGCAATAGACCAAGTATATAAGCCACTAATTGGTTGTACCTCTCCCTTAAGAGAATATAAGGTGCATTTTTCCTGAGACAATTGTGGTGAAAACAAAAATAAAAGGTGAAGAAATGGAATTAATGGTCAAAGTGCTATTTTTAACAACACTGAGCTCCCACTGCTATTCAAATGTAATCACAATTGCTGGCTTAATAAAGCCATTTCAAAATACACCATCTACAAACATTAAGTAAACATACATAAGCATAGGAACCTTTTCTAGTTCATGGGTGCCACATGGATAACCCCATGGCACAGTATGTGCTCCAGGGTAAGTGCTGAGCAGTTCAGAATGGCTCAGGTCCCTCAGGGCAGCTCAGCCAGGGAGCCTGATCCAGCCGATGTTCCTAGGGCAGGCCTGGTGGGTCCAGTTCCACATAGAAGCAGCTGGCCAAAAAGGAGGCTGTGATGCCTCCCATCTACAGCCTGAGTCAGAGGACACGAGTTCACTTGTGGTCTCTGCTATGTGGGTTGTCAGTTCTCTTCCTCATCTCCCATACTGAAGTTTCTGCATCCAACAAATGCACTCTAATCATGTGTGTCTGTGATCAGTGTTGCAGGGTCCAAGGGACTGAAACGAAGTCCTGTTTTCAGAAATGAAAGGGCAAGTCTTGTCAGAAGATGAAAACTGAGCACAGAGAGCTTAAAACATATGGACCTCTCCTTGCCTGTAAGTTGAAGGTAATATTATTTTCCTATTGCCAGGAGATTTCTGAGGCCACATATATTATTGCTACACAGGTGTTATGGTAGTAAGCATAGTATAAACATTTAATGTAGAGGTTTCAAATGCTAATACAAGTGACTATCTATGAAAGCATAAGTGGTGGAAGTGCCTTTATGAGTGTTTTGAAAAGCTGTTGATGACAAAGTGGATAATCTGTTACATGGGCAAGGGGTCTGAAGACCAGATGGCCCGATTTACTTCTCAGCTCCAGCTGCAAGATGTGTGGATAGGTTTCAGGCCATGCTTACAAAGGACTGAGAGGTTTCCTTGGAAAAGCAGTAAGAATGGCTGGTTCTTTTAGACTCTTCTAGGCCCTAACAGCCTGTTTCAATGAGGAGAAACCTCTTGTTTTGTGTTTCTTGGTAAGTTTTTGCATCTGAAGGATGTTTGGATTTGGCATTAGTCTTTTCTGTCTTGAGAATGCAGGCTACGTGTTTATATGACTTACACTGTTATGCTGGAGATCGAGTGCTGTCTGATTGAAGGTGGTGAGTTTGTTTACCCTCATTGTTACAAATAAGTGTAATACAGCATCTGAGATATTGTAAAGGGTAGACAATTATAGCAGCATGAGTGAGGATGAAGTATGGTGAGAAAAGCACACAGTGAAAGCCCTCCCTGGAAAGACGATGGAGCATGTCCTCTTGGCATCCATACCTGAGCATGTGAAGGACAAGAAAGCAATCAGCAACACTCAACACGGATTTGCCAAGGGCATGTTGTGCATGGCCAACCTGACTGCCCTCTGTGTCAAAATGCCTGGTATCCCAAGTGCTGTAGAAGCTTTCGTAACAGAAAGAAAATAAAATTTCTCAGAAAAAAAGCTGTTTGTAAAGAAGTTTGCAACTGTAAACAAAAGAAACAACTTCCTCATCTCTACAGTATTTAGGGAAACGTCTGCCTGTGAAGGCTGGACATTGATAGATGCCTTGAATAGCAATAGTGCCTTCAGCAATTAGGTAACTTTCCTCAAAACAGAGGTGCCTGTAAACTTCTGAACATCACCTGTTTATGACAAAAGAATGCAAGCCTTACGAAAAGGTTCATCAAGCAGACCTGAATCCTTGTGGCTAGTTCTTAAATGGGAAAGAAAGTGCTTCTTTATTTATAATGCTAAAGCTGCTGGGCAAGACACAGTGGAAGACTTAAATTAAATGTCAACTCATGAGGTACTAACAAGAAATAATGGAGAGATTTCTGTTGCCTTTGGTAGCTCCAGATAAGCCACTGGATAAACTATTTACTGCAGGTAGGTTGTGCAGTCCTAGATGGATCATTCTGTGCTAGATGGATCATCCGTGTGTTTTGTTACTTGGATGAGAGAGCAGACTGGTGTGAGCCTGTGCTGCCCACATATGAGGGCCTTTGTGGTCCCAGGCCCTGTCTGTACTGTAAAGTAGTTGGGAACATACCAAAGCTTCAAGAGCAACCCTCTCTCATTTCTTCCACTCATACAACATAGACCTGCCTAGTGTACTAGCCTTCCCTACTTGCCTGCATCATGTGCAAGCTGTAGTGGTGGCAGCATGCTCTGCAGATGGATGTGCTTTTTGCAGGATATCCAGTAGGAAGGGATGCTGATCCATGACCCAGCAGGACATTAGCAGACAGAGAGGGGATATGAGATGACTTAGAGACGGTGATGTGATCCAGTCACAGTGCCCATGATGTCTTCCTGCAGGAACTAACTGCTATTCTGTCCCTTAGGGGACACTAACACTTTCAATATCTGGCTACCCTTCTGCATCAAGGCACCGAGGCTGCCTGACCCCCTGGGATGTGCAGCCGCAGTCAGAGGGTGTTCAGGGGTCTCAGTGAGGCCCTGAACTCCTGCCTGACAGAACCTGAGACTTATCTTCTGCTTGTTTACTGCAAGGACAAGCTAAATGCCAACCAGCCTTACAACATCCCTACATGTGCAAACTGTTGTGCCCTCCGTAGTTTCTGCAAAGCCTTGGAGAAACACTTTCATCAGATATGGAGATAACATGACTATTATTTTTCAGGGCGTTGCACATGTGCAGATGGCACCAGTGTGTGAAAAAGCATTAATCTGAGGTTTATAGAGCTGTGGATTCCTTTATCAGGTTTCTCAAATGCTTTCCTTCCTTTGTGACCACACCTTATTGATTCAGAACTCATTTACTTCAGCCTTATTATACTCCCTCTTTCCTCCACCATTTCTCCTCCTCTCCAAAAGTCCCCAGACACGTGTGAGGCAGTCATTGACTGGAGAATTTTTTTTTCCCCTCAGTCAGGCCTGCTCTGTAGAACATTTCATCAGTGCTACAAGTAAATTTTTCCCCTCAGGAAGATGTTTGCTGTGTCCTGCAGAGCCCTCCCTTGCCAGGGAGGCTTCCTTTGTACTGACCCTGCTCACCGCATATTGCACATCTTTCAGCACTGTGGACTTTGGCTTGACTCCTCAAGGGAGTGCTTGCTCTATCGAGTAGCTGGAGGGTGAAGACGAATTACCAGGAAAAAGGACTGCAGCACAAAGAATGGAAGCAGAAGGGGACAATCATCTTACTTTTGCTGTGTAAGGGACCAAGTACTAATGGCCCCTTGATCTTAGTTTATAGCCTACTTTGAGGAGAAACCTGAAATGCATCAGCATCCGCTCTAAAGGTGCATGTGAATTTTGGGACCAGCAGTGAAATATCCACTCTGTTGAGCAGATGATGTAGTACAGATCCAGAAGAGGAAGAGCAGGTTATTCTGCCATGGTGAGTGTGGGTTATCCCCCCATCCCCAAGCCTGGAACTAGCAGCAGAGCCTGCTGTGGGTACAGGCTCACCCACATGTACAGTCCCAAGGGATCATACATCTGGAAGGAAGCAAGTGAGAGAGTTCTAGGAGGAAATCCATACAGGAGCAAAGGGAGGTTCATGAGCAAAATAGTTCCCAGAATTTCTGTCCAGTTTGCCATTTGTGCACGTCTTCTGAGCCTGCTCTGACAGAGCAAATGGACGGGCTCACCTCATCTCATTCTATTGTCCCGAGATGCTCCACTCCTCGGTAAGTCTGATAATCCATGCTGGAGCCTGTCCTGAGGAAAGCTGTGCCTGCTTTGGGGTAGCCGTCAGAGCATGGTTAGACATGTGGAGAAACCTTTCTTGGAAAAGAGTGGCTGAGCAGAAGGCAACTTTCACCTTCACACGAGGAGCAGGGCATGGACAGAGGAAAAGGCATAACATGGGTGCTTGGGTAACACTTGTTACTTCCCAAGAAATAACAACTGCAGTCCTTCCAGGTCATGGTGGTTGTGCTTTCTGAGACTGTCTCCCCCACTCCCTCAGCCACACTAAGTTTGCAGACCTCGTGCCTGTCATAGCACCTGGGCTGAGTGGCAGGGATGAGAGCTGTCAGCAGACACTATCCAGTTGGCAGGCACAGTGAGTGGTGATGAGGAAGCCACTCTGTGGTGTGGTTTGTCTCTATGCAGCAGCATCAGGTAAACACTATTCTGGAAAAAAAATAGGCTGCAGGACCTGATCAGTTGCAAGAGGTCACAATATCCCCTGGTGTATGCTTATTATGTGACTGCAAGGGGGAAGAAGCTGCTGGGAATTTCCCCCTGTTTGCACCTGGACACAATGATCTAGTGATACCTAAATCTATCTGTTCCTTATCAGTATCTGTCCTTTGAGCCCAGGTCCACACTTGTTGATCTGTTCCATTAAGACACTGGTGTGTGATGAGAGCATTGGAAAAAGGAAATGAGAGATGTTCTGGCCCATGAAGAAAATAATTCCTTGGTCTCCTGGTCAACACAAGGGGTTGCTTCTTGGGCTCAAGAATCTGCACAGAAACCCCAATCCTGATGGCAGAGTATCCAGTAACTCTTTATTCCTCACAGCAGAGTGATATTTAGAAAGGTGTCCCACCCCAACAGGAAAGCCATGAAAAGTTCTTTTTAAATATCAGCAGCTATTCTAAGTGAAAGTGTGAATTGGACATGCTTGTAGAGTGCCAGTGAAGCTGCTGAGAGGAGTTAGTGCCATGGGAAAAAGCAGGATAACTGTGTAATATTTGCTGGCTCTTCTTCGGTACAGAGGGATAGGACTTGAAATCTTATTTGTTCAGCAAGATTTTGACACTTGTCAGTTCCTGCCATGGTTATGTCACAACTCATGTGAAAGTGAGTTTTATCAGCTTAAATGAGATGTCGTCTGAAAGACTACGGGTAACTTTCTGGCTGTAGGCCCACCTCCATCCATTTCTCCTGCTCTTTCCCTCTGTAGGGGTTGGAATACTCTTTGCAATTAGCAAAGGGAGTCTGCTACCAGGAGAATGCAAACAGCATTGCAAAGGGGAAAAACTATTTTTATCCTTCCTGTCCCTGTCCACCAAGACCAGCACCAAGCACGGTCTAATGGGCAATATTTTGAATATTTTCGGGAGGCGAGAGTTTCAAATCTGAACTTAGTTACTTTGCTCAGCTTGTAAAGGCCTGGCGTGAGTGTGGCGTAGCCTGTCATTTTGCAAGCACCTTAGCAATCAATTGCTTGGCCTTTTGTGCATTAATTGTTCTAGGGTGAACTTTGAGTCTAGAATCACTATGGTGGAGGAAACATGCAGAGTTCTATGAAAAGGAAACACTTGCCTTGAAACCCACTGTGGGAGTTTATTGACATAAGTAGATCCTGCCTGAGTTTCATCTGTTTAATGGTCTTAAAGTTTTTTTAAGTCACTGAAACTACAGTCTTTGTTATTTGTTCTAATCAACTTTCTATTGCCATTGTAAATGACCTTGCTCTTTGCCTGGGTGAGAGAATCTGATATAAAAGGGTTCTAAAGAAGGAAGGTGAAAACTAGAAGAAGTCCTGCAGGCAAGAGAAAAGAGATTTGAATTAAGTTGTAAAAGGAGTTGATCTTCTTGCCTGTTTATCATCTGCTTATTATCCAGAGGAGTTTCCATCCAAGCAGCTGCAACATTACGGTGACAGTGTACTGCTATCTGAGCACCAGCGTTCTTTTCTTCCACATTCATACCATGGTCATTGGAAGAAGTCTCACAGATCCCAGTGTGTTGTAGATTTAATCTTTCTTTCACTCTTCTATATGGCTTTCACATGTTCCTAAGATAATAGCATCTCTGTGCTACATACAATTACATGAAGCATTAATCACAATAGGCAGCAACTTCTGCTCCTTTCTTCTTGCACATGGTGACCATGCAGGCCATTCTAGGATGAAACTGTCTGAGATGAGGAGAAGAGTTTATAGATGATGTTTTGCAGTGCTATTCACTTTATTCACAGCAAGTCACAGCTTAATTTAAAAGTGCCAATTTCTTGTCTTGAATTCACGCTGAAGTGTTAGAAAAATACTTCTATGCAGAAAATTAGATGCTGCTGAAATAGGTGACAAAGCATCCTCTCCTTTAAGTATTATTAAAGCAGACACTAGCACTGGATGAATTAAACATCCCCTCTCAGCAGAATTCTCTCGGTGTATTGCTGTTTATGACGATGCATAGATTTTTCCTGAGACAGGAACAGTTTCAGGAACTGAGTTGTCTGTTTTCATGTCCTTTAAGCACTGCTTGTGCTCTTTTGGTCAGTTGATCCAAACTGACCAAAGGGCTATTCCATACCATATGACGTCATGCTCAGTATAGAAACTGGGGGGAGTTGGCCGGGGGGCAGCGATCGCTGCTCGGGGACTGGCTAGGCATCAGTCGGTGGGTGGTGAGCAGTTGCATCACTTGTTTTTTTTCCCTGGGTTTTGTTTCTCTCTCTCTTCTCCTTTTCATTGCATTTTTTATTACCATTATTATTATTATTTTATTTCAATTATTAAACTGTTCTTATCTCAACCCGTGGGTTTTCTTACTCTTGCCCTTCCGATTCTCTCCCCCATCCCACCCGGGGGGAGGGTGAGCGAGCGGCTGTGTGGGGCTTGGCTGCCGGCAGGGGCTAAACCATGACAAAGCCACTCAAGCCCATAGCTCTCTTCAGAGTTCTTCCTGTTTGTTGTTTGGATTTTATACTCTACACTGGGCTGAGCTGTGCTGGTATATTTGCATTCTTTGGATTAATTTGGGGACCAACAGCTACACAGCCAGTTCACTCACCCAGCTGATACAGCCATTTGCCTAGAGCAAAGGCTACCTTCTGGTTCCCTTTCTGCTGAGGTAAGTTCACAGCTGTGCCACAGCTATGCTCGGTAAGTCACACACCCTGCCATCCCCAGGCCTGCCCTGCTCACCTTGCCTGCACACTGTGGGATGCCCACCTCGTTATTACACACAGCAGTAATGTGTTATACACTGGCTCCCTGCCCCTTAGTGACCAAATGGCCCTTGCTGCTCCCTGGCAGTCTAACTCTATCCTGACTGGATCCGGACAGGTGGTGAGAGGTAAGAGAAAGGACTGGCTGGAGGCAAATTGAGATAGCTGGGTATTGAGGTGGTCCTGGATTTCTTCCTGGCCTGTTTGAGTGCTGTTTCCTTCATTAGCACAGAAGATGGCTTCGCTTTCCCTGACCACTGAAGAACCCCCACTAGAACACCAGGCATCTTCATTCAGCCGCTGCATTACTTGTGCTGCTCCTGTAGGAGCTTTGCTTGGAGCTCCCTCACCTTGGTGGAGGGTCAAAGGCCCTGCTAGGCTCCGGTCACTAGGTCCCTCTGAGCAGCCCTTTGCCATGTTAATTTTCTTGGGTTTCACTTTGTTAAGAAAAGTTTTTTTAAAAGGGGGATGGATGCAGGAGGCAAATGGTCTGTCTCATGTGCCAGGTGCTAGAAGAGAGGTGCCAATGAGAGATACATTCCTACTAGGTTTTATGCTTCCATAGTTCTCTGTCTTCTTGTCCTGTGTTCCCAGAGGAGGTGGTGGTCAGGATCTCTTCCTGCAATCAATCATTACAAGGTTTAATGTTTGTTACTACACATAGCACCTTGTTCAGCTGTAGGTTTGTTTACAGGGCTCATCCTACGCCAGGATCAAGATTAAAAAAGAGTAAATCAGACAAGGTGTGATGCTCTTATGATTTGTTTTACACACTTGTAAATACTTAGAGACACAACCAAGAATTATGCTTTTTTTTTCACTTTTGCCTGTAAATAACTGAAGAAGGCTTCTCAGTTTTGTCTTTTACAAATCTTGCTATACAGTGCAGGAGTTCTGTGTATAATTGTGAGGGGAAAAGTTCATTAAATTAAAATATAGTAGTGCCTGTAGTTGTAGTGTAGGTTGTTTGAAGGCTAATTTCCCAGTGATTGATTATCTTATGTAAGGGTTTTAAAACTTAGCAACTCTTGTTCCCTTTCTCCATGTAAAACAACTCCAAATGATTTCTATTTTCATTTTCTCAGTTGTTATATTTTTCTTCTCTTTCAGTGCACAGGAATTGGAGTCATAAAGATACCATAATGTTAATAGATTTGTCTTAGAGTTCATGAGGTCAAACTTGTTGGTCTTCCCATATGACTAACACTACAAAAATCTGGAATCGACTCAGTTAATCTTGGGCATAAAATAACCGGCACTGAAGAACTGCACATCCATAAATCAATAGAGACTAACCTCTGATTTATTTCTTTTTGGGTCACATGTTCTACTTTTACCGTAAAAGCAGATAAAGGTAACTATAATTAAAATGTCTATTTCCTTCTCTACTATTTGTGTTAACATTCATGCTATTGAATATACCCCTTCCATAATACTATATTTTTTCAGTATTCTACAGTTATTGTTTCATTAAAAATACCCCTGTGATATTAACTGTATAATAAATTACAATTCAAAATAAAATATCAGCCATTTCATCCATGAGAGAGAATAATAAAGCCATAATAAAAAGGAATAAAGTTTAGCAATATGATAACGTAGCATGAGGTTTTTATAGACTCCATGTAAATGTTAAAATCTATAAATTTTTTATATTGTGTAAAATTGTAAAAAATAGTAATGAAGGGGGTTGGGAGAGGGAAAAAAGCAACATTAGCAGGCTGGTTGACTCTTGAAATTGCTATTATGATTTCTTTTTAAAATCTGAAAAAGAGTGTATAAAAATTATGTGTATGAAATTATTTGTTTGTGGCTTGTCTTATTTACTGTAGGTATTAAAGGTAAATTGAAGAAGGAAAACCATGGGTTTCCACTTTCCAGCCCACAGTATAGGTAAGTGAAGAAACTCTAAAGCCTAATCACCTCTCTTCTTGCCTTCCTTCGTTCACACCTAGTATCCCTGTACGTACTCTGCCCTTATTTTTCCAACTATGCTTTAAAAAACTTCCGTATTTGTCTTCTTTTTATATATTTGGGTTCTAACTGAAGGTAGAAGGATGTACAGATATGGGAAGGAGAGGACAGGACATGAATTCCTCCTTGCAACCACTTTCTTCTTGTTGCATCCTCCTTCACACCACACGGGTGGGATATGAATTTAAGACCTTCATTTTCTGGTAGGCTAATGATAATTTATTTAATTGTACTAGTCCAATACTTAATATTTCTTCTGACAGCAGATTGCACAAGGCATTTGCAATTTGATTTAAATAAAACGCTCTTAAATAGATTTTTATTTAAATAAAGGAGAAAGGAGGAAAGATATTCACACAAAGAGTATGGATTTCTAAAACAGGTTCGATACAGGTACAAATAATTATTGCTTTAAAAACCTGCCATTTTGGAAACTCAACAGTGGTCAGCCTTGTTTTCCTGTATTGCGTTGATCTAGAGACAGCACAACAAAATGTGCTTGATATCCCCTAGAACGTGCTGACTTGTAAAATATGGGGGCATTTGTCCTCTCATGATTGAGATGCTTCTATTTAATTGACAGGTGGCTCGTCACTGACAAGGACATCATGCATTCTACTTGAATAATCAAGATTCTTGCTGGATTTCCAAAAAGGAGAAGAGGAAGCAGAGAGGAAACAAAGCTACACTGGCATAAAATTAGGAACTGACTGAGCACTTGCACTTCTGAAACAAAAGGTTTCTTTCTTCTGTAAACCTAAAACTTCATTTTCATGTGTGGGTCTTTAAAACAGCAGTAGTGAAAGGACAGTATGAGACTAGATGAAGAGATGCTCAAGAGAACATATCAGTATGAGACAGTGCATAATCCGAAAACATTTAAGGACAACCACAGCTTTAATCTCAAAGGTTATAGTTCTGAGACACTATGTAGTATTAGAACAGAGTTAGCTTTCCTCACGTACAGCAGTAGCACTCTACAGTTTAAGACAGAAAATTAATATAAATACGGGGCACAGCAAAAAATCCCAAGGCAATTTATACAGATGTAATGTTATTCTTCAAGCTGCAATCAACCCAGGATTACTGAAGATTACTGAACCTAAACCACAAAGAGCCAAAGAGAAGTTGATTTGTGCCTCCCCTGTCAAGAGGTAACCTAGGACAGACTAATTAAACAAGAAAAAAACCCATCACCTCTACATCTCCTGCCTTATCCCATGCCAAGGAGGTGGGCTGTGGGAGAGGCAGCATAAAGAGTTCCCCTCCAGCAGGAGACAGTGAGAAGGGATAGCAAAGAGGGAAACCTTTGCAACTATACTGCAGCTATGAATGGTGTGGAGAAGATGGACAGGGTTTAGCTGTTCACTGCCTCTTCTAAAGGAAAAACTTAAGAGGCTTAAAATGAAGCAAGCAGGAGGTAGATTCAAAACAGTCTGAAGACGGTGGTCTTCATGCAATGGGGAATTAAACTGTGGAAGTCCTTGTAGTTGAGTGTTACGAGTGTAAACATTTCCATGAATTTCAAAGGGAAAATGGAAAAAGTGGTGAAGAAATCCATTTGAATAACACAAAGAAACCACAACTGGCTCAAGAAGTCCCCCAGCTGTCAGGGAGCCAGAAGAGTGAGGGTGCTCCCCAAGGGCACATAAGTCAGGAGCCGAGGGTTATCCCAGCACATGGGGCAGTGACCTCACCAGCCAAGGCACAGCTCCACTGTACCCAAGCAGCCTGGTGGTAGTGACAGGGTCTCTCAACAGTCCAGCAATCATTAAATCAACAGGCCTTACTGGCCCTGACCAGCCCCACCTGGGGCCTCCACCCACACCCACTGCTCATGGGTGCAGGGACTCCATTTACGCTCGGGCCAGGGCCTTCAGTTTCTGCATGAGCTGTGTTGTAGGTGTACCTCTTTCTGGTCCTGTCCTTGAGCTGTTTGGCTTTCCTGGTTTGAACCTGGACCTGACATGTTACCTTGTTTCTGCCTGACGATCACTGAACCGTTGATAGAACCTTCTTTTGACCACCCCTTCTCTAGTTGCCACAGTTCAAGAGCTGTGGGACTGCACCTTCTCAGTAAGATCATTGCCCAGCCTTCGTTGCGGCCATCCTTGGCTTGTTCTCTGTTGTGGAAGTCTTGCTTTTGCTGCTCCCTGGCAGTTAGCTCAGGTCTTCTCAGGCCCTGAGCTGAGTACCATGGAGCCCAGCCTTCAGACTAAGCCAGGGCTTGCCTCCATAGCCTCCCTGCACCTAGGTGTCATAAGACTTGACCCCATGGCCACCCTGCAGTTTCTGTTTCGACCCCAAGCCCCGCAGGGAACTGTGATCAGTATGCAAAGGCAGATCACAGCCCTGCAGGCTTATCTAACCTCCACTGCACCCAGAGTGACACCCCCTGCCCACCAACTCCTTTAGTGCCTTTTGGGAGCATCTAGGCTTTGTCATGCTCCAAATCAGCAGCCCTCAAGGAGCAATCCTCAAGGACAATCTGGTATGGGGGTTGATCTGCCCCTCTACCTCCACTGCTAGTGCCCCATATTTTTTGTCAAAAAGAAGTATGGGGGTTTGTGACCTTTCAAAGAAGGAGCCTGCCAACTTAAGGTGGCTTCAGCCTACCTGGGATCCACATGCCAGCAGTTGGAGTCCACCAGGTACCCCAGGAACTCCAGCCTGTGCTGTTGAAAAGAGCAAATCTCTGGGGTTTGACGTGGAGCCGCTACTGCGCAAGTGACTCGGGACTTCCCTGTCACAGTCTGTGTGCCTGTTGAGCATCAGAGAACATGGAGATGTCAAGAATGCCACCACATAGTTATCAAGCAAGCTGTGCAGGACATCACTTGCAAAACGATGGAAGGTTGTCAGAGCACAGAAGAGACCAAATGGTATCGCAAGATCCTCATAGTGTCTGTATCTAGTTCAGAAAGCAGTTTTCCACTCTTTCCCTTCTAGCATGCAGGGACTGCAGAGTTTCCTAGAATGTGCAACTTCTTTTGATGGCTTATAACAGGGTTTTCCAGTATCATGGCTCCTATAACAGCACCTACTTGGAAGGGACCTCACTTTCTACAGGCATAAGAAGCACACGCAGCTTCTGAGGAACTGAAACAGGCATTCACCACAGCCTGCCTCACAGTCCTGCCCAGGCCCTGCCTGGCATTTCATTGTGGAAGCAGATGTTTCTGTGTCATAGGGGCCATACTCTCCCAGAAGCTGGCCCAAAGCAGGACCCAGGGCCCTTTCTCTATTTCTCTAGGCAGCTCACCCTCACTGAGAGGAATTATGACATCCGGGACAAGCAGCACCTGAAAATCAAAGCTGCCTCTGAGGAGTGGTAGCACATTCTTGAGGAAGCAGAAGAACCAAAGGTGGTGCTGACCTACCACCAGAACCTGGAATACAACTGAGGGATGAGTTGCTTCTCTCCCCACCATGTCTGCCAGGCTCCTCTCTCTCCACACTTTAACTGTCCATTCGTCACTAACTTTGATTTCCAACGCAAAAGTCTGCCAGCCACACCAGCTGCCTCACATGTACCTGCACCAAGTGACCGTCAGAGCAGGGCGTTTGTTGGTGCAATGGACAACACTGTTGCCACAGTAAAAGCAATCCCGTTTTCTCCATCTGTGTTCTCATTCTTGGGATGAGAGGTGAGGTAGATGGTGCCCATGTCCATGGGCTCTTCTTCTGGGGATAGTAAGGAAGGTGGAGCAAAACATGGTGGAGGCCTGCATACGCTCTCCCTGGCAGAGCCAGGTGCTTCTCCAGTGATAGACCTGTCTGACAGGCTGCCCCAGGCTCTGGGGTAGGCCAGTCCTAGACATCTCATTTTTGAGGGCCTCAGAGAGCCCTGAACTTTAGAGGGCCATAAGGACTTTCTCATCACACTCAGTTTCCACAATAAACTCCATCAATTGAATTATGTAGTTAGTGGCCAACTACTTCCCCTGCTGGAGCTCCAGCAAGACAGCCTTGGCCACTGCACAGTTGCAGTCCCCCAAAAACTGTTCCAAATCAGTAAGTCATCAGGTGTTGAAGCATAGGGCCATTGTCTTCCACATGGTCTGAATCCACTCTTCGGTTGCCTTGAGAGCTGGGAGATCATTACTCCTGATGACCTAATGTCCCTTGGGATATACAGCCCCTGGATAGGCTGTGAAGATTAACCACATCTCACTAACAAATCCTGATACCGTTGTCCAAGCCCCCACTGAATGGTTCCAGAAGCTGGGGAGCCAGAGATGCTGAAGCAGCCTGAAAGGCTGTGCCACACCTCTCCGTGCTGACTATTATAGCTTCCTGCAGGATTCTGAGGTTAACCTGCAGCTGATGGGCAGCCTGAAGGCCAGGCTCCATGACAGCTCAGGGCTTGAGACGGCCCAAGCTACCGATCACGAAGCAGCAAGACTGGGGCTGCTCTGCAAGGGATGACAGTCAAAAGCTGAGGGAGACCGTATCACAGAGGGACGGTGATCTCACCAACCAGGGCACAGCACCCAAGCAGGGCAGCCTGGTGACCGTAACAGATTCTGTTGACAGTCCAGTGATCACCAGGTAAACAGCAGGTCAAGTCCAAGTGCAATTCGTGAAATCCAGCCAACAGGAGCTGCAGGGCACCCAGGCTAGGCACACGCCTGCCATCAGCACAGCTCAGGAAAGGGCTGGAGGCCAAGGTTTGAGCATAAATGGAGCTAACCCCACAGCTATGCTGGCAAGCGTGCACTGGCGCGTACCTTAGGCTCCACATTAGCTCCAGTGCAATCTAGAGAGAAGAATGTAACGTAAGCTAAGTAGCCTCAAGAATCAGCTCCAACCATCTTGCTCCTTCTAACTGGAGCTTAAAACCCAGGCCAAAGATGTCTTGAAGGTGTTAATGTCAATGACCACAGATTATTTTCACGCTTTCTCTCCAAGCCCTTCAGTCGCTCATTGCTACACCCATCCTGAAAAAGTTGCACAAAGATTTAGGAAAACTTTTAAGAGGTGGGAAAGGAGCATAAATGCAGGAACAGGCAAGAGACACAACAGATTTAGACTTGCCAGTTCTTCTGACATGAACAGTAAATGCTGGAAAAAAGGCCTGTGAGACCACCCGCTCCCAATCCACAATGAATAACCGTTATAGCATCCCAACTTCCTGATTAAAGACAAGAACAGACTTTGTTTGTGGTTTTTTGTTTTGTTTTACTTTAAATAAAAGCCTTATACCGAGACCTAGGCTGGAGACCTAAGCAACAGGACTGGTCTCTCTGTTGTGAAGTACTAAACGTGCAAATGCCTGAAACTTTATCTTAAATACAAATTGCAGAATTTGGACTACAAAATTGTATTTTATAGACAAAACTGGATTTCAAAGAATGAGGAAATCGTATACTCAATCCATTTTCAGACTTAATGGACTGTGTTATTGGAAACCAAACAGAACAACCAACTAATAAAGATGTGCTAAAAAGAGAGGTAGATAACAAAAAATCAGATATTCCTTGACCCAAACCAGGTATTACACTTGAAAAAACAGTCAAATTGCCATCAAATGTGCAGTCACTGCATTAGGAAAAAAGTATTGCCCAGCTAAACTATTCAGAAAAATTATACCAAAAAGTTACCACTAAAACATGCAAAATAAAATCTGTCTCTATTGCTTGCTCCAGATTACCACCTTTTTTAAAAGTGTGCTGTCATTTAGAATGAAACATTAAATAAAGGAGACATCATTTAAATCTCTACAAACCAGAAACTCTCAAGGTAAAATTACATCCTTAAGCACTGCAGGTATCTGCACAGACATAGAATTTCAGCAGCAACACTTTTGCCTGAGGTAGTCCAATGTCCTTGGTTTTATTCTAGTCTCAGCTTCTTCCTGCTTACACACCTGTACGCTTGTTTATGACACCCAGCGTGACTACATGATGCAATTTAAGAAGAAGTCCAGTAAGGTCAATCATTTTAAAACCATACCATTCATATCCCTAACGCTGTTGTTTTTTTTAAACATGCAGTTTGTTGGACTGTGCAATTCTTTCCGTACTTCAGCTGAGATAGCTTTTACTTAAAAATTACTGAACATTTTAAATAAATAAAGCTGCACTTATCTGTACAAATCCGCATTTTGTAAGTTGAATCAGCCATACTGTACAGTATTTCCTAGTAAGTTATTGCCATTTAACTATGCATTTTTCCAAGGCACAGTACACAAAAGAACTCCTACAATGGCAGATCAACCTACCACATGAAAATTTCAAGCTTCTAATGAGACAGTAGGACATATTTTGCTCATTCTTTGTATCGAGTGACATAAGGCAGCACAAGAAGCATTAACAAGGAAGTTCAGATGTCCCAGGTTCTTCATCATTGTCACAAAGAATACTGGTCCCCTATACAAATGAGAGATACAAAGCTGTAAAATATGGAATATAATTTTATTGTGTTAATCTGCATATGTATTGGTACAGCTGTTCCGTGAATGCTTCTGAGGAAAATTTTTCCATAACTCTGGCTCTCCCAGCTGCTCCCATTGTATCCTTTAAGAGAGGATCTCTCACAATTTTTTCCATGGCCTCAGAGAATTGCGTTGGCAGAGGATCACACAAAAATCCTGTAACATTATGCAAGATTGATTCTAAAGGACCGCCTGAATTAACCGCTACAACTGGACATCTCATATACATTGCCTCCAGAGGAACAATGCCAAAATGTTCATTGCTTGGTGTATAAAGGACACACACACAGTTACTATAAAGAGAGATTTTCTGTTCATCTGAGAACGATCTCAGAAAAGTGACATGGTCATTAACACTAAGCTTGGCTGCAAGTCTCCTCATCTCTTCATAGTGCTCTACATTTTCCAGAACTCGTTTATCATAACCACCTGCCATAACCAGGTGAACTTCATTCCACTCATGAGAATCCAGTCTTCCTCGAAGTTCATGCAAAGCTTCAAGAGCCAGTGCTAGATTCTTTTTTCTCTCATACCTATTAATGGAAAGAAACAAGAACTTTTTCTTTTTGGGTATCAGGTCAGCTATGTCTGCAGGAACTACTGTTTCAAAGCTACTGATATTGAGCGATGGGTAGAGGACATCCGGGTTTATGTGAGATAAAGACTTAAACGTCTCCTTGAACACACTGGCAGTGAACCTGCTGTTCACAACGATACAGTCTGCCATGCCAGTCGTGTACTCTTCCAGCCAGTCGAGCGGTAATCTGTAAATGTGCTTTAGGAGAGACTCTCTCTTGGTCAGAAGCTGATCAGGAAAGTGACAGTAAAACAAAACCTTCTTACGGGTTCTGGCCAGTCTAAGTACAGGAATGCAAGCAGACACCTAGTCCAACCAGGAGAGACAGAGCAAGAGGAGACATTAATTATTTGTGTTAGCGCTGCAGGCGTGTAGGTGTGCTTTCAAAGCCATGCCGTGAGCGCCGGTCCTTTGCAAGCCAAGTGCCTTCTCCCTCCCACCTCCACAAGCGCATCAAGCTGCGCTGTCTCGTCCAGGGCCTCTTGCCGCGGCTCTGGGTTTCCTCCCTTACCTCGGCCAGCGAGACCTCTTCCCCGCCCAGGCCCCATCAAGCCGCCGGCCTTCCCCATGCGCCTCCTCCCGCCCAGACCCACCACCAGGGGAGCGCTGGGAGAGGAGCCCAAGCGGCAGCGGCTTCCTCACCCTCCGGCTGCCCCGGGAGCCCGCCGGCACTCCCGCCTCCCCTCGGGCCTCCCCCCACCGCAGCAGCGCGGCCGCAAATGGCGCCGGTGTCCCCCCGCCCCGCACCTGGTCGCAGACGAAGGCGTCCACCTGCTCGCCGCTGAGCAGCAGGATGTACAGCGCCAGGAAGGCCATGCGCAGGGCGGCGCACAGGGCGTGCCCGCGGCCCCACAGGCTGCGCGGCAGCCACCCGCCGGCCTGCTGCACCCGCAGCCCCCGCGTCTCCGCGAAGCAGCGGGCGGCGTCGTAGTGCGCCGTCCAGATCTGTACCCGGCAGCCCCGCGCCTGCATCGCCAGCGCCGCGTCCACCACCAGCCGCTCCGCCCCGCCCAGCCCCAGGTCCGGGTGCAGGAACAGGACGGACGGGCCCGACGGGCCCTCCCCGCCCGCCGCCGCCGCCGCCGCCGCCGCCATGGCTGCTGCGGGGGGGAGAGGGGCCCGCCAGACCACCGGCCACGTAGCGGGCAGCAGCGCGCATGCGCCGCCCACCGGGCACCGCAGGACACGTCAGCCTTCCTCCCGGGCCTTCCCTTTCGCCCCGCCCGCTGGGCGGCCAAGGCGCTGCCGGGCGCCTCGTCCCGCGCTTTCCCTGCTCGACCGCCCCGGCTCGGCCGCTGGGAAGGGAGCGGACACGACCGAGGCGACGCGCGGAGTCAGCTCGGTCAGAAAGCGGCCGTGAGGGGGAGGAGGGAGGGAAAAGCGGCCGGTGCTGCTCAGGCATCATGGTGGGCAGCCGCCAGGCCCCGGGAGGTGCGGCGCGGGGGCGGGGCCTGCGCCTGCTGAGGACAGGGACGTGGCCGGAGCGGCCGCAGAGGAGCGTGTGTGAGGCCGTGCCGACCACTGAGCTGGCGCCGCCGCCATGGTGAGGGTCTGCCTGGCGCGGGGGGTGGCTGAGGCGCTCTCTCTCTCCTGGCCTTGTCCGCCGCCTCTCACACCCTCCCGGTTCTCTCCTCTCTCCGCAGCCCGGGCCCAACCCCAGCGCCACCAGCGTCGGCTCCGCCGGCCGCTCCCCCAGCAAGGCCGTGGCTCCCCGCGCGGCGGGCTCCACCGTCCGGCAGAGGTAGGTGCCCGTGGCGCCTTCACAGTGGGTGCAAACCTTTCCCCCCCTGCGTCCGCCCTTTGTGCTCCGTGGCTGGGCAGCCCCAGCGGGGGGCAGAGGGATGGTGGAAACGGGCTGAGCTGTGCGCTTCCGTGGGGTGTGCGGGGAGGGCTCCTGCGGGTCTAACTCACCGGTCCTCGGTGCAGCTGGCTGTAGGCCCAGGCGGTGCTGTGCTAGCCGTCGTGCCCTCTGCTTGCCCGGCTGCATAAGCTGATGCTCTCTGCTTGCCGGGCTATATAGGCTGATGCAAGTGTCTTGCTTCTGCAGGGTCTCTTGGGGCGCTTAGTGCTAGAAGCTGGTAGACTGGTAATGTATTTTAGTCTTTGTTTCATTCTGTTGTCCCCTAAAGGAAGAATGCTAGCTGTGGGACAAGAAGCGCAGGCCGTGCCACCTCCACAGGTACTGGTGGGATGTGGCGATTCTACACTGAGGACTCTCCAGGGCTCAAAGTGTAAGTTGGATATATGGGTGGTGGCAGGCATGGGGCTATATATTTCACCTGCTTGTGTAATCTTTCCATGTTTGAATTGAGAGATCAGTATTCTGGTCTGCATGGGGAAACAGGCTGAATTGATGGCTGCTTAGATAGATTTGTGACAAAATATTTTATTTAATCTGTAAATCTGGAGAGGTAGTTTTTAGACTTATAGTGGCTTTAAAAAGGTAGGTACAAGTTATATTGTGTAATTGCCTAGACTTGCTTTAAGTGATATTTGAAGACTGTGAGCAATCCCTTTGAAGCTGGGAAGGATTACTTGTCACAGTGAATTTAGGCATCTATGTGCATGTTTTTGTTCGCTTTAATTAAACTTTTGTTTTTTTCTTTACTAATAAGTATGTTGTGATCCTACGCCCCCCCTTGAAAACATAATATAACTGATATGCCACGTGCTTGCAGAATCTCAGGTGTTTTTATTAAAAAGCTGAAGAGAAATTACTTTAGTTAAGCTTGCAAAGCAAATAGCGTTCTGACACCTTGTATATCTCCGTTTTTACAAGGTGAATATTCCAAGATTATGGTCAAATATCTGGTGGGTAGTGTCCCTTAAGCTGTAAAGAGAGCCTAAGTTTTTACTTTTTGGCCAGTTTGAGTCATTCAGATTGGTTTCCCAAACAAGCTTTGCGGCCTAATACTTGGGTAACAAAGGTGGAAGGTGTATTTCAGCTGATGGGTGCGTACGAAGTCATACCCTGAGTGGGATTTTGTGCTTCTTGTAGAGTTATACTTCACGGCCTCTTCTTCTTACTGTGTTGAAGAGACTCAAGGCACTCAGGGATGTCGCTATTGCTTCTTTTTTCTAGAATCCGTTAGTATTTTATTTTGCAGCCCTTTAAGAGGGCTGCTGCTGGCTGCATGAACAGAATATTTGGGGAAGGGCTGGTGATAGTCTAGTTAGTGATTGTTCTATGAGTAATCCTTCCTCTGAAGATGTCTTAATGTGTTTTCATATGTGCTTGACACTTTAAAAGGTAAAAATTATACAGCAAACTATCTAGGTAGTGGTGTTCTGCTACTGCAGGTCTTGCTTTCTCCATTCTGAATCCATAGAGGAGACAAGGCAAAGAAAAGAAAAAGGTAATGAGCAACAATAGTGTTCTAGAGCAAATCTATGCAGATAGGTAAGGCAACTATTTTCTGTGTTGTTTGGTTTACTAAAGCTCAATTAAAAAAAATAAAACCAGAAGTGTTCTACCATTAGGTAGATTTTGTTTTCAGTAGACTTGTGATACAAGCTGTCAAAGCAGCTTTACCAAATTCAGTATGTTTCCTTGTGAATCGTTTGTTTTCACTTTTGATGTTGAATGGCCACTCAGTTGTTTTAATCTTCAGTACAAGGAGGTCAGTAGATAGATTTTTCCCTTCTATTTATGTTGCAACACAGTGGTACCCAATTTTAAGGTTTTGGAACACTGGGAGTGTTTTTTTTTTGTAAGCTACCATGGGTAGCTGTATGGTCAGGCTTTTAATGGAAGAAACAAACTGTAAAAGTGAATTGGTTTTACAAATCACCTGCACACTAGATACAACATTTTCTGAACCATGGCTTGGGAGCAACTTTCTTGCTTACAGCTTTCCATGTATTTTTCTACGTATGTTTTTTCCATAGCAACTAATTGTTATGATATCTGTCCTATTCAGTAGGCTTAAAAATGAAAATGAGTTATAGAGGGGTTGTGGTTGCCTCAGTAAAGTACTTCAGCCAAAGTTGTTTTTAAAAGTGGTTGTGATGACTACTGCATAAAGCAGTGTGAAAGCTTAGCCTGGTGGTGGGTTTTTTTGTGTTTTCTCATGTTGTTTAAAATATGAGCTCTTAAAATTACTGTGAAGAACCACATAAAAACACCCGAGAACAGGTTATTTCATGCTAGCTGTGATCAGGAGAATTTCACTCTATATCAAAAGTTTTATATTTTATATTGTGCATAATTATACCTCTGATGCATCAGGTATTTAGTATCTGTACTCAACATCAGAAATAATAGATACGCTGAATAAGCGAATTTGGTTTGCCTCAGGAAAGTACATTTATCTGTAGTACAGGATGCTACAAAATATATATGTCTTTAAAAAAAGTATTAGCAAACGGGTGTTGTGGGGGATCTGGTTGAGAGTGGGATATGATTTTTTTCTCTTTAAAACTCAGATCGAGCATCGCATACTTTGAAAAGAAGACTAAACCCAAACTTGTTGCTCTTTCTGTGGCACTTGGTACCTGTGGTTCCTGTATCTTGTCTTGAGCTTTCTTGCTTAAAGGCAGTGTTTCCTGTGGAGCCACGATAGAGAATCAAATTGGGCTCATGGTATAATATGCAGCCTTGTGAAAGACATTCTGAGAATGCACAGCACCAAATCTTTAGAGGTGCCTGAATCTTTTTATTTATGTATTTGTTTAAACTGCATGGTGGGCTGAGAAGACTCAGGTGTGTGGAGGAGAATTGCAGGGTTTCAGGTTGTCTTTGTGACTGGAGGAAATGAGATATACATATCAGTATTGGCAAGCTGGTTATTCTCTAGGGGGATCAACGTCATCTGCATGTTCAAAAAAACCACCAAACACACAAACAGTCCCCCCTGTTTATTTCCATGTTGCTCTGTTCTGGTTGGTGGTGCTCCTCTATTCCTGTGTGCCTTCGGCAGAGAGTAGCTTACGTATTACTACTACTAAAGGCTCAAATGAATTGAATAGTAATTCAAATACAGTGTAAGGACTTTGTATGCCTGATATCATTACGATTTATATTATGTAGGACATAAACTTCAAATATGTATAAAACACTGGGGATTGAGAAGTACATTCTGCTCCTTAGTGAAAGATATCCCTTGATAGGGGTTGCTTATGTAGTCACTGTGTATGCAGACTTTTTTTATTTTGCACGTTTTGTCATTGGTTTATTTGCTAAATGCTTTATGTCTGTGTTCAGGGTTCTCCATACCCAAATAAGTCTGACAGATAATAGTTGAGTTTTAAAACTCAGTGTAAGATTATAGTTATGAACATTTGAAGTACATGGACCATGATCTCATAGAAAAATATGTTAGTGGATTGTTTCAGTCCATTTTCAGTTTCTTTTTTACTTCGTATTCAAATAACATTTACCTGCTTATAAACAGTAACCCAGAGGGTAACCCAGGCTGGATAACAGAAATCATGGTGTTTCTCCCAATAGTAGGTTGAAAATCAAAAATGAGATTGTATGAAGTGAGTGGTGTGAAGCGGTGTTGAGTGCGTGTAATTGTGTAACAGTGCGTGTAATTGTTTTGTCTCAGAACAGCATAAAACAGCTGATTAGTCTCTCAACACACCCCCTAAGATTAAACTGTTTTTTAAAAACATCACTATACAATTTCTAATCAATGTATAAAAGTGGGAAGGAAAAAAAGTTAAGAAATTTGTTAATTTATACATTTTAGGTAATGATTTAATGATGGAGTTAACTTTGACATTCTGTGTGTCTTTTTCAAGAAAACAGAAGTCCCGGTCTCTCACCCACTGCTGCCATTGTTTTCACATGAAATCAAACCTCTGAAAAAACAGCTAATGCAAATTTTATGCCAAAATTTTACTAGCCGCTAGAGGACTCTGTTGGTTTTTGTATCTGACTACATCTCGGCTCAGGTGGCTATCTGAGTAGTAAGTACAGATGATAATTTTCCGGAGATTGTTTTCACAACGATGAGTTATAATGAACCATTAATTACTTTTTGAATAAGTGAGGGTTTTTGTCATTATATTGTGCTTTATGGTTACGTAACATTTAGGGTGTGTAAAACTGTATCTTTAAAAACACAGGGGCAGCAGCAGTTTTTGATAGAGATGGCTATCATTTCTGTGTACTTTAAAGTATTTCTATGGGAACGGAATAAGTTTTCTCATGCAATTACTTAGGAACTGATTAGTTCACTTGGCTGATAATGACTGGCCTTTGGACAAAGCAGACTTTTTTTTTATGTTAATGCATTTTCTTTCTTTATTTTTAGTGGGCCTGTTCCAGTTTTGGTCATGAGTCTTCTTTTTATTGCTTCTGTGTTTATGCTGCACATCTGGGGTAAATACACTCGTTCATAGTCTCATTCTACTTTAAAAGCCAAACACAATTGGTAAGTANATACATCTTGGACCAAAAATATGGTGGATCCTGGTTGTTCTTGGAGAGAGACTGGGGAAGCTTCCTATCACCTGCTGAAGTCCTGTCAACTTTGGCTCTAACACCGAATGAATTTCTCAATTCGCTATTTGGGCAGGTTTAAAGTCTGTCATGGGTCATTTTATATTTGTATCTGTACACTTAGAATACAGGTATTGCAATAAAAGTTGTATATGGAAATAGAAACAGTCTTAACTGTATTTTTTCCTCCTATTCCAACGTACCACAACTAAAACATTATACTTCATATATATCCGTATTTCTGAGTAAATGCCATTTGACAGTTCACACCAGATTCTTCTATACTGTACATTGCTATATAATTTTATGCCAGAAGATCTTTGCTTTGTGAATGGGAGAGGCAAAATCAGGTGTGCAAACACGTGAAGGTAACAAACATGTTTGTTGAAATAAAACTGAGGTACGCTAGCTGAGCTGGCCACATTCTTCTCTTAACTCCAGAAAAATAGCTGGATTTATTTCATTTATTTTCTAAATGCAAGTTAAACTTTACTCAGTGCTCATTATACATAAAAGTATATAAGTATGCTTGTTTTTCAAACTGCACTTGAGGAGCAACATGAACTGGTGCCTAACTGATTTTAAAAAGAATAATTGCATGGCTGTCAAAGACATGTTTCTCCTGCAGGTCTAGCCTCTTCCAAGGAGACTTAGGGAGGAAAATGGAATGGGAGTTCTGGAAAAGTAATGGCTGCATTTTAAATAACAGGACATGCAAACAGGTGGAGATACAGCTAAGTGGCTCTTCAGATAATCACTCCAGTTTCCTTCTGGGTGTTGTTCTTTATTTTCCTTTTGAACAGTCAGACAGCTCTTCCTTCCCTTTTTAAAGGTACATACATGCACTAGCGTTTCAGTTGTTTCTCGCTGCTGATGTGCTCTTGAGATTGAGATAATCAAATCAGGCCTTTCTATACAGTTGGATAGAATTATTTTAGCCTGTTGTTCATGTCGTGATTCCTGTTTGACTATCAGCTTGGAACGGGAAACAATATTCTTGGTTTGGAGCCTTGATACGAGTGTTGACTGCTGACATGTTGTAGAAGCACAACCTTCCTTTATCACTATTCTTAAAGTAGCATTACTTCTGAAAATAAACGGTTCAGAACAAAAACAAGAATAAGGAACGTGGTCTCAGGGCTATAAGGGTAATTGCTTTGAACTGTGCTTATGCCATAATACCTAGTGCAAATGTAGAGGGAAAGAGAGAAGACTTGGAGCAGAAACTGAAAATTGTCTTAGAAAATG
>VYZW01057361.1:21904-33133 GCA_013401315.1 Balaeniceps rex | reverse complement strand
AGGGGGGAAGCTGGGGGCTAGGGATGGCACATCCTTTATGAATATTTAATAACTTCTAATAATCCTCAGGGAAAAGTCTTTTCTATTGTGCCATCTTTTACTTTTCATTTGTCTTTATTTTCACCACTTTAAACTCCTCCTTTTACTAGTAATCTGAGAGTGGAAATCTTTGCNTTAGCAGACGAAATAACCCGTCCCCCTTTTCTCTCCCATATGAATTCCGTGTAATTTTAAAATACAAAAATATAATTTATTGCCATATATGATCAATTATTCAGGCTCTGTTGCAAAGAAGTGTTTCAGTATCTGTTAAGCTTTAATTACATACTACCTTTCTATTTTTCAAACAGTGTTTAACATGGTATCTTCTAGAGAGTATTTTTATGTGGAGACAGCTAGGGTTCCTGAACACAGCTAAATTACAGTTTTAAAGAAAAAGTTCTAAAACTTTGCTGAATANNAAGCAAAAGTTCTCAAACTTTGCTGAATAGCACTGCAAATCAGGTTTTAGCTGGTGGTACTAGCAGCTTCTGGGCAGACACACGGAAAAGATCAGCTGCTTGGGCAGTCTTCACTTACTTGCATTGTTGGTACGCATGGCTTCTTTTATTATTCCTCAGGCTTTAAGTGACACGTTTGGCCTACTATGCAAACAGTTCAGCTTTCTTTCCAGTCTAAGGGCCCAAAAAATTAGTGTTTGACGTTTTGCAGTGGAAACTGCATATGTTTTAGTTCACAAACTGTTTTTAAATAGTTCCTGTTTTGAAGTTATTTTTATTTTACTTTGCTGAAATTTCTTCTGCATCTTCATTTGTATTATTTCAAATATTGAAATGAACTTTAGTTTTCAAATAGTGGTTTGTTGGAAACTTTACTGATTGAGCAAGTATGAGAAAAGAACTCGTAACCCAGTAGAAAGGTTACTGCTTTCTGTTTCCAATTAGAAAACCCCATATGATTAACCCAATTTTGTGGTTGGGAAGGTTCCTAATTGCCTACATTTCAATGTTCTGTCTTGTCTAATGAGTCAGCTCCCTCTTGCAGAGAATATCTCTTCCCACATTGAAGGTTCCATGTAGACTAGTCAGGCTATTAAAAAAAACCCCAAACAACCCAAAACCCAACAAAACTCCAAAAGCTTCTATTATCAGTAATATGTAACAGAGCTAGTGCTGTGCTCAGTATATTAGTTCAGTACTTTTAACAATACTGTATTTATTACTGCACTTCAGAAAGTATAAAGCTAATGTAATATGTTGCCTGTAAATGCTTGTGCAATACAGTAGAATATTAAAAATTAACTTCAGTGTTGCTTTTAAGGAATTGAAGCTTGTCAGACTGTCACACAGCCTCTAGGTCCCTCATACACTCGCTTCTTGTGCTTTATTGTAGTGGCTTAGGCTTCACCCTGCAATGTATTGCACTTCAGCAGCACCTCTGTGGTCATTCAGCATGGCACCTGTTATATACATAGCTATCATCCTTTGGCACGCACCTAATTAAACAAAGGCTGCAATTATGCTGATGGAGTTTGCAAAATCAAAATCTTAGTAATTTGGTTCCATGCCCATCCTTATTGGAATCAGTGATGTTGCAGTAGGGAACGTTTGAATAAAAAGACAGTATTGATAGTTATCTCTAAATTAGGCCTGTTTGCAGGTTTTTACTCAGAGCTCTGGCTCATGGCGGCTTAGCAGTATTTATAGACAGCAATACCTAACTAAAAATGTCCCTTTAATAAAAATCTTAAAATAATAATTTAAGAAAAAAAAAAAAATCCTTTACAGATTTCTAAGCAGTATCTGTGTTCCATGCAGTAATAATGGTGCTTGACTTTCTGTTGAAGTAGAAAGATGGCTAAACCAAGACTTTGAAATAATAAATGGTTAATTTGCATTTACTTTATTTAACCTCTCTACATAGATATTTCTTGCATATTTTTGTCAGTACCATGCCATACTGTTTACTAAACATTGTTTTCATTTCATGGAAGTTCTGGTGGCTGTACTGTTTAGTATATTGGCACGATCCTAACAAAGCATGGTAAAAATTAGCAAACATGGCACAAGCAAAAAAATTTTTGACACTGAGGTCAGTTTGGGTTTAATTTTTGTTGAACTTAATAACACATTTAGACATTCAACTAATGATGTATATTTTTATGAACTAGTCCTCTTGTTGTAGCATTAGAAATGAGATACTGTTCGGTCACAAAGCAGTATGCAAGTAGAAGGGAGATAGTTGCAAACTAAGTTTTCAGCTTAGTGAAGAGGAAGCCGGGAATGCTCTGCTGCTTCTGTCCATCTTGCCCTTTAGGTAGGTCTCTATACCAGAAACAGCTGCACTTAGTCAGCCCGTTTGAATTCGGTTAAACCTCTTAGGTGGGAGATCCATCCTACTTATCTTCAGACATTCAGAATATGAATGTGAGGATGTGAGCTAATCATCTCATACTCCTTTTCTGGTCAATGAAGTGAAATAGGCATTTCCTGAGGGTTGTGTATTTGACCAAACTGGGATGAATCACAGCCCTGACAGGGGGTTTCCTCCTGTCAGACTATTTTGAATAGCTAAAAAGGTCCTTGGGCATTGTCAGCTTCCTTCTGAAACGCTCTGAGAGGGTCTTTGGAAGTGCTTATTTCTCTTCAGGATGTAGGGAACCTCTGCACATGTTTTCACATCAAATCTAGCCTGACTTAGGACTGTTGCTGAAATATGTAGTTCTAACACTGTGCTTGGTCTTCCCACCAATGCATAGTGAACTCAAGAGTTTCAGACTTAGATCATTTTACTGATCAAGCCCACATGCCCTCAAAAACCTGATCTTTAGATTGGATGGCAGGCAGGGAGTAGGACAACCCCCAGCTGCAGGTGGGTGAGGCCATGTAGGGGAGCAGAACTGTCCTGTTGAGCAGACAGGTGTAGTTGGATGAGGTGATCATGGGAAAAATGTATCCTTAGGCTCTTGACTTCAGTCCTCAGTATTGTGCCCAAAGTACATGTGCAGCAGATGGTAGGCTCACTGAATTTGTTTAATATGCAAGTGCTATATTTTGTATGCTCTAAGAAAGAGATTGAGTGGGTGAGCACCAGAAGGGAAGGCTCCTTTTCACCTTATCTTGGCTCTTGTGTTCTGGGTTTTGAAGCATCTGTGCACGTCTGGGGAGGTGGAGTGCACAGACTGAAAGGAAGCTTGCAACTTGGCTGGCAGATGCCCAAAAAAAGCAAGGAGCCTGTGCGCAGTTGAGAATTGGACCAAAATCTGAGGCTTAGGAAATGGAAAAGGGTCCTTTCTAAGAATCAGAACTGTTGGGGCAGGAAGGTGTAGCTGGAAAGAGAACAGTGGAGGGGTTTGCTTCAACTCAGGCTCTGCAGTTTGCGGGTTTTGAAAGAAAAATGGGAAGAGCCATGCTGGAAGCACACATTACATTAAATGTGGTCTTTTGTTCAGCTCTGCCTTCCCCCTGAGCACAGGGACTTGTTCTAGTTTGCTGCTCTTCTGGTTTAACTGAAGTGTTGTACTAATGTGGGGTTTTGAGGTTTTTGGAGTGCTTTTTTTCAATGCAGGGCTACTTCAAACTCAATTTTGTATTGCTTTGTGGTCACATTCCCTCTTCTAGAAAAGGAGGCCTGGATGGGCTTAGTTCTTGGCCTTTAGCATATTGTACCAAATGTCCAAAATACCCACAGGTTTTTATCTTTCTTGACAGCAGTAATTAGAGTAACTGTTTTCCCCATGTATTTTTGTTAAAATGTTAAGAAAAATATGTGAAATTGCACTGTGCTTGATGTACAATTCTACAGTTTCCAGTACTGCAGAATTTACAACTCATTTTATACTTTGCCCTTCTATAGAATACGTTGTTTAAGCTGTACAAAGCGTGTCATCCATATCAGGTAACAAGCTTTGCAACAGCTTTGTAAGGTTATACATAAGGATCGTTTCATTCAGTATTTCATTAAGCTGAGGTCAGCCTGTCGCCATTTAAAATATCTGTCTTAAAGATTAACTCTCATTGGCAAATTCAGAATGCTACTGTTACGGGTTTTGAAGATACTAGCCCTCCTGTCAACTCCAAACAGCTGGGAGTTTGTGATCTTGGCACTGAATTTGGGTTTGTATCTATCCAATTTTTTCAGGTCTTCTGAGGACAAATTAGTGTGTCATTACTAAAAAGAGCAACTCGACACCTGGCTCCATTTATATTACAAATCTGGCCACCTGAGTCTTACACATGTGATTTCTTGAGGGCACTGAACAGCAGCATCATTCAAAGCTACTCACAGCTGATGTTTCTATTCTTCGTATAATAGAACTGCCAGCTGGAAGCCTTGTAAGTTCGGGAAGAGGGTTAACTGGAATAGTTAAAACTAGATGTAGACGGCAATGAACGTTTCCATCATCCTAGAAATCCCAACAGATCACTTTTCTCTGAGCAGTAAATGAATTAAGTATACATTTGAAAGTTGGCAGGATCTGGTAACAGCAAAAAACCCGAAAAGGCCTCCATTGACTTTTCACAATTTTGTTAGCAAGTATTTGAATTAGATACCAAGTTTTACACCATGTACTGCAGATGCTTGTAAAGGTTGCTGTAATGACCCAAGTGAAAATTAAAGTCCCCTGCATATGTTGCCTCTTGACTATCTCTTTGTTCTCTTGGAGAAATCATCTTTGATAGTGAGAATAATTTGGTCTCTCTTCTCATTCAGAAGTTTGGTTTCTGATCAGTAAACCAGTTTTGTCAATAGTTTTATGATGATGCACCTATCGATTAGGAGAGCTGGAGAAAAACTCAATATGGATATTTTTGGACGAAAGTAAAATACTTGCAAAAGAATTTCCATTGGAGTATTTGTTTCTTACCATAGTTTAAAACCAAAATGTATTTCAGCTTTTTAAATCAAAACATAGACTAAATGTTAGAAAGTATGGAGAAGAGTGTCTGTGGAATAGGCTGTTCTTGAAACTTATTCATGTAAAATTAAAGAATAATGTAGTTTGAAAAGGACCAGTAGATGTCATCTAGTCTAGCTCCCCACTCAGATTTTCTGTATTTGTGAAACGTAAACTGTTGTACAGGTTTGAACTGGTTTCCTATATGTGAAAGTTTGATTACTAATTTCTAGACTCAATTTATTCTTATTATGTCCAAACCATCCTTCTTATCCTCCATGTCTCCAGCTAATATCTGCTTTCTTAGTGCCAGTGGGCGATACAACCATCTTGGCTGTTGTTCTGGCTCCCAGCCTGTCTCCTGGCTTTCAGACTTGCTCTTTTCTGTTCTTTTTTTGGAAACAAACTCTGGGTTTGAACAGTGTTTAGGATAGGGAACTGTCTTGACTTAGCGCTATGACTTTTCTGTGCTACAGTAACGCAGATAAGGTATAGATTGTTTGCAGAGGTTAGCTTGGTCATGAATCCATTATCTGCAAATTGACTGTTCCTGAACACTTACTGATAAGATACATGTATTCCTGCAGTTGGCCTTTGTAACAAAGAGCTGGGTTTATGTAACAAATGTGTCATCTCCCTTTTGGCTTCTACTTCCCTGGCAGATTGATTATGCAATCAGAAGCTCACTAATAATCATATAAAATCGCACGGATAATCCCAGATGAGGGATTTGTTCTTGTTCTGTGAAAATAACCAGTGACCTCTCAAATATTAGTACTGCAGCTGGTTTTACCTGCAGACAACTTAAAGGCTTGGCTCTGTGTCTACAAGGAACACCACTGGGAATTTCCATCTAACAATTTGGCATCAAAAATACTGATGTGAAACCCCAAATGGTTCCCAAGCTGGTTGTTCGAGTGACAAAAGCAACCAAGGTTGCTTTATTTTTTCCCCTTTCAATTACCGTGGGGTTTTAAAATATACAGTTTACCTTGGCTGTAAGCTTAGAGAGCCTGGAAGAAGAAAAAACAGGCAAACCTTCCCCCCTACCCCCATTCCTAATAAAATGTTTGGTTGCTTTCTTAATTCATATTTATAGCCATAAGGAAATTGCTGGGGCTGGCATTAACTTTGTCCGATTGAGGCTAAGAAGGGACACAAACCTGGCGTTACTTATTCCAGAATAAGCTTTTTTCCAGTATGTTACTCATGTTTTACTTTTTTTTTTTTTTTTTTTTTTTTTAAATACAAATATGTATTAGTATAGGGATTCAGTCCTCATCATCTGTTTCATAGATTCATGCCTTTTCCATTGGAATCCTGGAAAGTGAAGAGTGAGCTATGGAAGTCTGTTATATTTAAAAGAAAAAAAGTTTTGTCTGTACTTTAGTGAGGAAAGGTCATGGTTTTGGGGAGGAGATTCAGAGGTTCACTTTGAGCAAATTTCAAATATATTCTACAAGTAGATAGTAACTGAGGAATAATTCAGGAAAAAAGGAAGATACGCTGCTGGCAGAGGTAACTTTAGGTCTCAATTAAAAAAGACATTTAGTGTGAAATGTTGATGATCAGGGCTAACTAAATATAACAAACTAATAATAATAACAGAATGCGAAGTTATGAATTGGCTGTATCTAGACCAAGCAGGGGTGTGGTGCACACAGTTGTTTTGCCTCGTGCTGCCACAGGTTGCTAAAGCCTGCGTGATGCTCTCAGCCACTGGCAGACCCACTGGCTTAGGTGTGAAGACTGTCTGTCTGTCTGTGCGCACTAGGCAGCAGCCCAGCTGTGCTGCCTCAAGCTCTACTGCTGGCTTAGTCCTGGCTTCATAGGTACGATTCCACCTGGAATATAGACTGACCTTCTCTGTCACCTTGGAACCAAGATCATCTGTGTCTAAGTAATTGTTTTTCAGGTTTTATGACCAAGCTAAGCATAATCTCCTATTATGTAATCATGCAACAAGAATCGATTCAGTAAGTAAAAATATCTGTGATGGAGTGAAGTTCAAACTTGCCGTGGAGGGACTGTGAAAGATTAAAACATTGATAGAGGTGGATGAGTAAAACAAGTAAAATACAGCCTGAAACAGCATCATTAGTCTTTTCTTTCCACAAGGGAAAGAAATTGAGGAAGCATCGTAAACTCTTCTGGCCAAGGGCCCTGTCTTTAGTGTGAGTAGCACAACATTCATGATTTAAATAAAGGTGAAAAAAGGAGAGAGGCTCACATTGGTCTCCCTGGAACACTCTAATTTAACCCTTGAGATGATTTGTTATGACTTAAAGTAAACCAAATGTATTTAAGAAATCCCAGCAATTTAAAATGGATATTGACTATACTGTACTGCCAGTTAAAATACAAGGAATACCCCTGAAAACAAAATAATGGTTTTGAAAAAACACTTATTGTATAGGAAAATGCTCATATTTCAATATTGCTGTGTGTGTAAATGTGGATTAAGCAATCATTTTACCCTTTTTAGTTGGGGAGGAGATGAAGACAGAGATTCTTTAGGACTTTTAAATAAGTATTTGGAATGGTATGTGTGGTCCCATTTGACAATGGACTACTTGAAGACTCCCCAGATAAAGCAGTATTGTATTTTTCATTGATAATTTTAAATCAACAAGACAACATAGTAAATAAAATTGCAAAATTAGTTCTGAACTTAATGTTAATTGTTAAAAACTTAATTTTATTCATCATCTATTTTCCAATTACATGTATTTGTCTACATCCCTTAGACCTAGCCTGTGGGCACTGCAGCACTCAGCCTTCAGCTGAGTGGCTCATGGCTTCCACAGCCCTGAGTTGGGTGGCTTCCTGCGACATGCAGAGGGGAAGTGAGGCCTCAGTGATGTAAGTGGACTGAGTGTTTTAGAAATAGTTGGCTTTTTTTTTCCTCAGCAAAATGGCATCCTCATTTAAATTACCAGGAACTTATTACAGTTACACAAAGTATTCAGATTAGGAGTTGTGTCTAAATATGGCTAAGATACTTGATGCTTCGGAAATGGTTGTGGTAGAAGTATTGGAAATGTGCCCCCCGCTCCCCCCCCAACTTACAATGTATTGTGATCTTCCAAAAAATACCTTCAAAACTATGGCAGAATCTTCAGACTTGAAGCAGAAACCTTGATAGCAGGTGGTGGTGGGATTCCTCTTCTTTGTGCTTCAGGCCAAAGCAGGCAAGCTGTGATGCATGAAAACATTTCTGTCCGTGTCAAGTCATTGCATTGCTGTGCAATACCATTGTGTCTTTACGTTCTGACAGACTGTCATCGTGTATCATCATAATATAGTAGATTATGTTATCAGCATAATATGTAGGAGGCTCTTACTGGCGTGTATTCTGTACTTATTCAGGACAGACCCATAAAAGTAATGGAATATATCTAAATGCAGGAGGCTTCCAATCTAAAATAATCAGCCCAAGTTATTTTTTGTGAATTTCATATGCAGGTGCACTGTTACATTTAAAGACTAATGTTGGAAGCCTGCATATAACTGGATAAGGAAATAAACTTATGACATATACTCATCATGTTTAGATATTTATTTTATTTTTGAAAATTAATCAGATATCAACTTTTCATATTAGAAAGTTTCCAGGAGGTGTTGGTTGTAAAGGTAGAATCATATTCAACATTGCTCTTAGAAGTAGAATCTCATGAAATATAGAGACTTAGTGCATGTGACTATAACTGATATAATAGAACCGGAATTCAGTTACACCCACTGAGAATTGTAGTCTAAGGGGGTATAAAGTGTTCACTTTTGCACTTCAAAACCTGATGACCCTAGTCAAATTTATTTCTCTTTTTCCTATTACCCATTTCCTATTATAAGGTGCTCTTGAAGTAAATGAAATCAATTAGTTAAAGTGCATCTACATTTAGATACCGATTTGCAAAATTTTGTCAATTTTTCTTGTTTCTGATATACATAATATAGTATCTATTTTTGGACAATAGTAAAATAGATCTGATTGGATTCTGCAGGTTTTTAATAAAGATCTCAAATGAAATAACTTGAATAATTGGGGAGAACTGTTGTCTATGAGTTTTGGTTTAGAGGCACCTGAATATCCCGGTCTATTGTGTCTGCAATCATCAGTGTTGATAAACACTGAAGTATCGATCCAGATCATATTTCTTCATTGCTAGTAATGCGGCAAAATCACAATGCTCTGTTTTTATGCAGAAAAATCTACATAAAATCTCTGTAATTTACGGATAATTCCATAGACTATCAGCACAATTTTTTGAAAGAAAACCTACTCACAGTTTACTCCTTGTTTGTGCTGAAGCACGTTTCAGCACTTTGTTCCACTTTGTGAGCATCAGGTACATTTGGACATGAACAGAGCATTCTAATCTATATACAGTGTGTGGGAGCGAACCGAGAAAGAAAATAAGAAAGGGGTCATGTTAATATATTTAATGCATAATGCTAATCTCTTTGATATAAAAAGATAACATGCAGATTGAATTCCCTTCTATTTGCGTTTCCTTTCAAAGAACAGATGTGGATTCTGACTTCCCACCACATTTTATTATTCTTCAAGTATGAGGGGTGAGATGATACTCATTTTTCCAAAGAGCCCAGGGAGATAGAGTGGCTAGCTTGGCGTTATTTGCTCATTCCTGTACCATGATGTATCAGAGTTACAAGTACAGTATCTTTGCTAATGAATTAGCTACTCCAGCCCATGTCCTTTGTCTCTTCTGTAGCTTACGTAAGGATCAGAAGAACCTCTTTTTCTTGCTACTCTGGAAATTGTATATTCTTATTGGTGGCATATACAGATAGCCTCACAGTTTTGAAGTGAGTGTGCTGTGGCAGCCAGCAAGCAGCCCTGACTGCTAGACAGTGGAGTAAGATTTCAAAGAACCACTCCTCGGCTAATGGAGTTTCCTGCAGAGCCAGTCAGCCTTCGTTGCCTTGTCGGCTCCACTGGAAAGCTTCAGCCCCTCCACGCTCCTGCAGATTGAAACTTTGGGGCCAGCCAGTCTTTAACAGCAGGGTCAGTTTGGAACTACTGACCCTGTTCACAGGGAAGCCCAAACAACAGCGTGAGTGATTTTTATAACAGCGTTTTGTAGTGCTAGTTAGAGTTTAAATATAAGAAGTAGAGACCTTGTTCATGAGAACATAGGAAGAATCTGATAAGCAGGTCAGGAAGAAGTCAAAGTTTTGAAGACTTGTATTTTTGCTGTCCAAAAGAGAAGCCTGCCTTCATGTAAGCCTTTTGAAACAGAATTAAGAAATCTCACAGGACATTTAAATTCTATTCAGTTGGATAATTGTTTGGTATGATTTTTCTTCTATAAAGAAGAAATGTGGAATGGAAATTTCACGTTAGTGTCTATGCTAATTTAGTATTGATCACATGAATATGAGGATCGGAAATATTAAAAGAAAAATTTGAAGTACTGTGCAATTGGTTGGTTATTGGCAATGCTGAGATAACTGAAAGTAAATAATTTAGCACAAACAAGAAAGGAGAGAAAACCCCAGACGTGTGTCTCGCACTTTTGAGAAATATGTTGTGGTATTTCTGTAGTGTACATCAAGGTATGCTAATCTCTCTATTGTAGCACCTTGCAAACAAGGTATTGTTTTTAATATAGTGAAATATTAGCATCTGAACTCAGTTTTACTGTGTGTTTCTGTGTAGCTTCATGCTACAGTTACTAAAGGGCATTAAACTTGGCATAGTGAGAAAATATGCTTGTGAAAATTCAATGTAAATTAATTTTTTCCAGTAGTCCTCCAGTGAATAAAAACACAAATGTGAGTTTCCAGACACGACCTTATTTTTGGTTGTTTATCCCTGGAAAGGAATCATTACTGCCCCTGCCGAGACAACCAACAGTGGGACCCGGCCCACTATGCTGGCGTTTTGTTATTTTAAGTGTGCTAAGAGGCATAGTTACTGTAGATTCAAATCTATTTGTAAGGTTAATCTTTTAATGATAAATCTTGTGGAAATGATCCTATCCCCTGTGAAAGGTTTAGTGTCTTAGTGACATTTACACATTTAAACAAACATATTTGTTATTTCTTTAGATTTAGTGTGTTGTTGAATGATCATTTGAGTAAACTTTTTTATGGCAAGCTATTTATGTATCTTTATAACCACTTGCTATTTCTTTAATATGCGGCAAGAATATTTTCAGTGTTGTGTATTGACATTTCTTCACAGTCCAAAAGAATTGCTTTGAGAGGCATCTTTCATAAGATTCTTAAGCAAATAAAAAGATTGAGCACAAGCAAAGAAAGGTATTAAGCTCCTTATTTTAATCCATCTTAAATCATTTAAATGT
>VYZW01057361.1:1290-13220 GCA_013401315.1 Balaeniceps rex | reverse complement strand
TGGAATTCGTAGAGCTGTATCAGCCTTACTCGTGCATTGTGGACCACAAAGATGGATTCTGCAATTTGCCTTCCCTGGTCCCCTGTGATAGGTGCTGTGCCACTGCTTTATTTACTTCTCGGAATATTGTTTGACTCAGGTCCGTTGTAAAGAAAAAGCAAACTCCTTGAGGTGGGCAGCCTAGTAATTTACCGTAATTAGAAGCTCTTACACCATAGGTATTGGATTATTCTTTAGAGTAAGACAGCCTGAGTGCTGGAAATGTTGAGCCTGTGAGGCTCACGCAGTGTCTCATACAGACTTAGCCCAATGGGTTTCTGTGAGAGAATTGCTCGTAACTTAGTACATAAGAACTACTAATACTCAAAACCTACACACTTCATTCAGTAGAGCTCTTCAGTACAAACTTAAGTGATTCGGTGAATGGGGGCTCAGTTCAGAAAGGCACACTACGTTGTCAGTGGAGCAGGGCTTTCACATCAGCACGATGGTACCTTTTCGTCCATATGCTTGAACTGTGATTGTAGGAAAACTGAAGCCCTATTTCTGGCTTTCAAGTGTACTTAAAAACCAGCAAGTTTTAGTTAATGACATTCCCCACGCCCCATGTGCATGATCTGATTGAGGGCATGGTCCCCATTATGATACAACAGACTTATCTTTGCGAAGCCTTCAGCTGGTCATGTAGTATGTACACTGTCTCTAGGTTTCCCCATAGCTTCTTTGGAGAAAACTTGTGTTTATTCTCCTAAACATTTTACGAATCGCCCAACTTGCCTCCTTAGTCATTTTAGGCATCATGTATTTGAAAGCTTGCTCATGGGTGGGCTTTGAAAATGCTATAGCTAACATAATACAGATAGACTTATGGCTTGCATCACAAAGAACATCACGGGAGCATGGTCATAGTAGTATGAGAAATTCCCCGCACTTAAACAATTCTTGGAAAGAGATCTTGTCTTGTGAATGTTCTTTTGTGACTTACTCTGACAGTCTGACTCTTGACAATCTTTACATTGACTGTCTGCCGTTAGCATATTATCAGCTATAATGTCCTCACAGTCTACATTTTCTCTTTAAACCTTTAACATATTTAAAATCCCAAATAACATTTCATTCAGGAACACGTATGTTTTGGGATTGTCACATGTAATGTGAAGGGCTACAACCTCTCCAATACTGATTTACACGGGAAACGCTAAGCAACTGACAAGAGTCTGCTGCAAAGGATACAGAAGGATACAGAAATCCTCCCAAATGATGGTTGGAGTTCTTTTCAGGTGTCGTTTGCATTTACAGTAAGGCTGGTTAATAAGATACTGTATCTGAATTATCTGTGGGTTGCTGATTAGTTTGGTCTTTATATAGACATTTGAAAAGGATCTTAGTGCTACGGACAGTATCCAAAAAACATATTTGGAAAAATCAGGTTGCTCAACATTGGCCTTTGACTGTTGTAAACTGTACTGAGACTTTTGTGATTCTTTCAGGTTTCCTGAAACAACTCTTTGGCTCTATTTCCTTGCAGTATTTTCCCTGAGTACAGCGCTACTCTATTTCACTTTTACGGTTAATTGAAGTGGTTAGAGGTCAGCCAGTTTGACCAGAGAGCTACAGCCAGGCCATTTTATAATCCTGAGGTACTTAGCATTGAAGATTCTCTGTAGAGATTATAGTATTGAATTGGAATTACTCTCCATATATCCAAAGTACATTAAACATTTGTGCTTGAAAGGGGCAACTGGTAGGGCAGGAGGTATTTTATCTACATTGAATTAAGATTGTTCTAGTTGCCCACACTGGCAATCGGGGAAATGATCATGCAGCCTGGGGGAATTGAGAGTGAAACAAAGGGAGTAAAAATCCAGCAGGAGTGTTGCTTTCAAGAATTCTATCCCTGCAGCTAGCCTTGCCTTTGAATTAGGGAAGGGAGGTGTCCTTTATGGATTTAGGCTGGAGGGAGAAAGGGGGCCCAGGTACCAAAATATAATAGCTGTAGTTGGCTGTGTAATTTCACAGTACTATAGAATATTTGAATAAAAGGCTCACAATTACACCTTAGCATTAAATTTGTAATGAAGTTTAGTCCTTAACTGTAGCCCTTTTAGAAAATGAAGCTACTAATTACAACTATTATTTTTGACTTGATTTCATTTTTAGAGAATACTGAAAAAATTAAAAAAAAAAAAAAACAAACCCAAACAAAAAACCAAAAAGATAAAAAAACACCAAAGGTTTAAAAAGCATTTCTGCATACAGTGTGTTTCAAATCTCCTGTGGCAAATAAGATCATATTCTTTTGAGTTTCAGGAGCTCTAAAAGTTGGTTTCATAGTTGTTCTAGTGCATATTTTCTCTGGCTCTCTTATACCAATCTCGTAACTTTTTATGGTAACTTTTGTTGATCGATGTTTAAAAATAGTAATGACTTAGAAATGGCTTTAAAGATAAATCACAGTACATCATCCAGATAGGGTTATTCATAGAAATAATGCTGTAATCAGAGCACTTACTGATTTTCGTAAGTTTGTGATGAACAGCGATATACAACTGTAACAACAAAAAAGACAGATTTTAAGTATAAAAGTTTTCTATATAAATTTAGTTTTCCAAGGCCTGTAACTGTTACCATGATAAAAAGGCCCCGCCCAAAATATCAATTTTCTGCGTAAATAATTGTAATAGTTTTCTCTGAACCTTGTGTTCTCCCAACAGAGAACTATAAAATGGCACAGTAATGTGAACTGGGTTACCTTCTCGCCAGGGGCAATAAATGGTATTCTAGAAAACCTAATAAAGTTGATGATAATGGGAATGTAGACAATAAAAATCGCAGTAAAATTTTCTTTTTGTTTAAAGTATGCCTTTCAGGGGGCAGGGAAATTGGCTAGAGAAGGGGAGGTTATGAACATGCAGCAGAGTCTTTTTCAAAAAACTGTTGTCATCTGGGGAAAGAAGGTAGATATCAATGTTTTCCAGCCCATCAGGCTACTCTCACTGGCTTAAAGGTGCTTCTGCCTATATAATTCCAAATGGGCATTTCTGGAATAAAGCCAGTACCAGCTGACTGGAAACCAAACAAAACAATGAAATGGGATTTCTTGAGGTTGCTGCATTCTAGGGTCGCTTCTTATGCTCTCTCGGGTCTCAAGTCATTGTTCCGATTCAGTCAGCCCCAAATTATCTCAGTTACCTCTTATTCGGGATATCCAAGTTCTCTATTCAACATACACTGCATTAAAATATTATAGTTATTTGCCACTGGAAAACCAGTACTCTGTTCAAGAAAAAATTAATCTGCGTCTGATAAGCATGAGGCTAATGCCTGGAACCTGAACAAACCCTTTCTTCTGGGTAAGTCTGGTCCCTGTTCTGCAACGAGTCAAGATCTTAGCTAATTTCCGTGATCTCCTAAGGGAGACCATTTTCAGATGTCTGAGCCCCTTCCTGTTCTCTGTATGCAAGTGGTAAGATTGGCAGCTGTTCGTTATTATACCTCAGCTATTTGAGGAGATAACCCATTTTTAAACCATTCAACCAGGAAAATAAGTATGAGGTACATATCAAAGTTTTCTAGGATACAGAAAGTGAAGGGAGATGGGGAGAGGAGCAGAAAGATCAGTTGCTTGATCAAAGCAGAGGCAAGATTTGCAATATTTAGATCCTGGTTTGTTGCATAGGCATGGCACGTGTGCCATTGGAGGCAAGGTAAACTCTAAATAATAAAAAGGTATACATTTTAGAATATGACCTGTTTGTCATATTTATATTTCACATCTATGTTTCCTGGCTCAGATTTATTTAAATGTAAAATATTTGTTATATTTTGTTTTACTTGCATAATGTAAGAAGATCAGCATGTTTCACATGAACTCCTTGTGTTTAATGGTCTCTGCCAACTATATCAGACTCCTGACTGATAGGATGGCACAGCTACTGAGGATGGCTGAGTATGATGACTTTTTGCTTTTGAGTAGGGTCAAGCTGAACATGGTGTTTGAAGTCCTCCATTAAACTTGAGCTCAATTTTATTGTATGGTTTGTTGAAGATGAGTAGATTTTTATTTATTTTTAGCAGGGCTTTGCAGAAGCATGAAAGTGAGTAGGAGTATTAACTGTATTGTATTCTCCAACGGTTCACAGAAATTGCAGCCCACGATTGATAGCTTTTGGTTTTCAAGGCACCTGTCTTAGCTGGGGAGTTTCTGAAACTTTTCTAGCCATATCACCTATGTTAAGAGCAGCAAAATTAGACTTGTGATGGCGTGTTTGAATTCTGCAGACCTGCCTTTTTTCCCCTCACCCCTTCATGTGTCAGTATTTGCTTTTGCAGTCTCTAGTTTGAACCTGATAGATTCTTTTTTTTTTTCTTTAATAGTACTGGAAAATTAACAAAGTTCTTTGGAATTATTAATCTACTAGAAAAGTTTTTAGTGATCCTCTTTACTAGAGATCATTCAAGCAGTAATTCAGTCTTCAAATTTAATGAAGCATAAGGTAACAGGTCTCCTGATGTAAATAATGAACTCTGTATCCCACTTTTGTCAAGCTATTCAGAAAAGAAGGATTCATCTGTGCCTCACTGGGTAGGCAATGAAAGTTTTCTCTACTGGAACATTTTTTTGTAGGTTAAACAACTGTCAAAATATCAAAATCTGATTTTTCTTGGGGGTTTTATGATTTTTTTTTTTTAACGCTCCTTATGTTTGTTACCTAATTAATAGCCTCTACTATATGTCTATTTACACTTATTAATGCAAATCCTAAATGTAGTTGTTTGACAGAAGTATAGGTAGTTTTCCCGTGTTAAAATCGTAGTTAACTCTGAAGGACGACAACAACCTTAGAATAATAGCACTGCTCTACCGAAGCTCACGAACGGTAAGTATGGAAGGAGCCAGTACTGTGTATAAAACATTAACTTATTATGCTTGTCACTTTATCTGTAATTGTATGGTCCAGAGAGAACAAGAAGAGTAGAAGAGTGGGCAGAGTAACAAAGACAAAATAACATCATGAGATATGCAAGTTTGTGTATCATTTTATTTGCAAGTGGGCATTTCTGTAGCTTTAGCACAGTGCTACATTGAGTGTGTAGAAGGCTTGTGATGCTTTCAAAGTGTTCAGGAGTGACAGCAAAGTTGCGTTCTGAGCAGAACAGATGTTACAGTTGTGAAATTGCACAACTCTTTCTAGGTTGTACTACAGAAAAGCAGGATTCAGCTGGGACAGCACAAAAGTCTCCACGTATTCACTGTGGTGATATACTCTGTGCTTCTAACCAGCGTAATCAACGTTCAGTTATCCATGAGTAGTTTATCTGGACTGTGCATTTTCCACGCTGCGGGTGCGGGATTCACATAGCTCCTGCAGTGCCAAGCTAGGTGTGGTGGGTCCTGGCGACTCAGATGCACCGCAGCAGAGAAACAGCGGCCCTACTCTCTGCTTGTCTCCAGATGTGAAAGCAATTAACTTAGAGCAGGCTGCAACCCATGCAAAAGTAAGTCTGCCAGAATTAAATAGACTTTCAGCAGAGCTAGCCCGTGTCATTACTATGCTCCAGGAACTGGAAACGTAAAGAATTACACCACGTTAGTTTAACATGTTTACCATGTTAGCTGAAGTCCAGGTGAACTTGTTAGGTCTAGATTGGCATTGGTTCCATGGGAAATAAGGCATTTGTGGAGAGCTGTGCATGCCCTAGCACTAGGTCACCTTGCTCTCTGGGTTTTGGAGGTGTTCTGTTGCGTGACTGTGGGGAGATGTTCAAATTTTGATGGTGAGCCTGAACTGAAACAGCTCAAAATAGTAGACGGTTTTCAAAGATTTTTGCATGAGTCACATAAGTTCTTATTGCTAAGAGCACTCCCTACCCGGACACATGGGTGCACTGTGCTCTGCAAAATGCCCTGTCATTCTTGTACCTTCTGGGTTCTGCTGCTTAGGCTGTGCCTGTCCATACCACTGAATAACGGAGCACTGATGGTATATGGGAATCTGGCATCTGTGAACAAGCAGTGCCTCTTTCCACTACAGAGTCAGGAGTAACTAGGAGTGAGTAGAGCATAAAACAGTGAGTGAAACACTACTTCAGAGTCCTCTCTGGAGCAGACATATGGTCTGAGAACACACTGTATCTCATCCAGCAAGCTTTTGGTATGCGACGCTGCACACCTCCATCAGGCTTTTGAAACCTCTCTGTGTTTGTCTATTGGATGTGGTCCCACACTGTCAACCATCGCAGATGGTTATGCCCGCTTGTTGTCTCCAAATACATCATGGCATTTATCCCAAGATACTGCCAATTGTCATATGCGTAATCAATTCTGTAATTTACTTTCACCTGTTGGAATTAATCTCCATATGTAGATAGGTCTACCCATTTTAATGACATGCTAACAATGTGTTCAAACACGGGTCAAGATTAAGTTAGGGCTAGCTGTAAATTTAACTGATTCCTATGATGACTTTTGAAAAGATTTCTGTTTCGTTAAAGGTTGCCCACTTCACCCAAACTAATTTTTGTGGGAAAGGGGAATATCCAAATAATCTATAGGATAAGCTCATATCCATAGATCCATCATGCTGATATTTGTTGCAAAATTTTGTGCGTGGTTTTTTGTTTGTGTGGTGTTTTTGTTTGGGCAGTTGTTTTGTTTTTGTTGGGGTTGGTTTCTTAGGGAATTCAAAAGTGGTGTGTTGAAGTAGAGAAAGAATTAGTGCTTAGGATGAGAGATGTGCATCTGGAAAGATGTAGAGAAATGCAGCAGGGGGCAGGGAGAGAAAGGGTAGAACTGCAGCACAAGATTGGCCCTGCCTTGCAGCTGTCATTACTGCCTCTCTGCTCCCAGAATACCAGAATTAACTGTCACAGGTAAAAAGTAATCTCTGCCCTCTCAGATCTTCAGTTGAGAATGTTTTACTTCTTTTTTAAGATTAAGTCCAGCTGCATTAGCCAGCTGAAATTCAACCTTTTCCATAGTTCAAAGTAAGAATTTTATACCATATCTGTATCTAATTTAGCTGTTGTAGATTGATTTCAGGTGATGGAACATGTTTAAGAGTATTTTTTTCATATCATTAATTTTATGAAATTGTCTAGATCTATACTTGTAAGCAAAAGAAGGTCTAAATACCACAAAACAAGGGATATTAAAATCTGCCTGTGGGATTTAGGAGCACAAATTTCATTGAGGGATGGTCCCAAATTACATGATACTTTAGAAAAATCTGCTAGAATATGCATAAAATGACATGCCACTACACATATAGATTCTCCTGAAAAGCGAGTTGCTTCTTCATTCTAACCCTGCCGCTGTCACCAGGCAGGTTCACAAATTCCTTGTTCCAAGTTGGAAAATTCACAGTAATTGTGGCTGTCTACTCCATAATTTTTTTAGCAAAATGTACACATTTCAAAATTTTAATGTCACATAAAGAAACAGGTTAGTATTTCAAAAACAGTGAACTTAAAACCAAACCAACCAAACAAACAAAAACCCAAAAACCCCAAACAACCAAAAAAACCAACAACCAACTAAACAAAATAGGTTGTTAACTAATAGAAATCATAAGAAAAAAAAATCTTCAGACAGATTTCAATTATTTCTTCAATTTCTTTGTTCCTTACATTGATCTTTCTCTCCTAACCTTCCTGGCAGGCTTTTAGCTGATCTGTAAGATAGAAGAAAAATCCCAGCTTCTTAAAATTGAGATTAAGATGACAAAATACTTTTTTTAACCACTCTCTCTCATTCTCTTTGTGTAATAGTGCAGAGTCATTTGAATATTTGGTGTTATATACTGTGATTAGACTTCTGATTTTAGACAGTTTTAACATTTGATCTGAAATTTTAAAATCTTGCTTTGAACTTTTCCCTGTCTGCAACCCCTGTTCAGGGCTGCAAATTGTGCTCTTGGTAGTGCGTTATGAGAGGGATCAGTCCACTTACTCCTCTGGAGCCAACTTTTAGCAGCCCTCTGTGGACAGGCAGTTGTATTTCTTTCAAATGAACACTGTGTTCAAAGAATTAAGGACCAGTTGAAGAATCAGTATGATCCTTTCACTAAATAACACTAAAGATTGCATATGGTATCAGACTTTGAATAGTGGTGAGTTGACCATGAAGGCACACTGGGAATTTCATGCCAGAAGCTTGTTTTTTTATGGTTTAGGATGCCCCTGAGGAAAAGACTGTTAACCAAAATATAATTATTTTGAAACTTCTTGTTTGTTTGGGGATTTCACTAAAAGGTAATGGAGACTGTTGATAAAGACAAAATATTCATTTGGTACCTCTTTGTACAGCAGCCTTCCTTGTTTGGAAGGGAAGAACTTCAGTTCACTGATGTATTTTCAGTTAGTTGGAAACTTTTCTGCTTTTGAGAGAACAGCCAGAAGGAGAGGAAGGTTTGGCTGGTGTTTGTACTGTCTGGCTACACTGCAGCTATGCCAGGCTTGCTGTGTCAGCCAGAACAAATGTTATTTTGTAAATCACTTTCCTGTTGGTGTGTTCAGGTCCGTCTACTTTACCAGCTATTCTCTCTGAGTGGACAAAGCTGAATGGGGTATTCCATTGCCTTGTTTTTCACAGAATCATTGGGGCTGGAAGGGACCTCTGGAGATCTAGTCCAACCCCCCTGCTCAAGCAGGGTCACTTACAGCATGTTACTCAGGGCCATGTCTGTTCAGGTTTTGATTATCTCCAAGAATAGGGACCCCACAACTGTCTCTGGGCAACCTGTTCTAGTGTTCAATCAACCTTGCAATAAACCAGCTTTTTCCTATGTTTTAATTTAAAACGTAAATGGAAATTGCTTCTTGTCCTGTCCCCTGAGAAGAGTCTATCTCCATCTTCTTTCTCCGCCCTGAGATGTTGATAAGATCCCCCTGGAGCCTTCTCTTCTCAGGACTGAACAATCCCAGCTCTCTTAGCCTCTTTTCATGTGATCAATGCTCCAAATCCTTAATCATCCTCACAGCCCTTTGCTGGATTCTCTCCACTATGCCCATATTTCTACAAAGCTGCTTTCCAGCTATTCGGACCCCAGCCTGTACTGGTGCTTGGGATTATTCCTCCTCAGGTACAGGGAACTTTGTTGAAGTTCACAATGTTCCCGTCAGCCCATTTCTCCATCCTGGCAAGGTCCCTCTGAGTGGCAGCACAACCATCTGGTGCATCAGCCATTCCTTGCCCTTCTGTATTGTCTGCAGGCTTGCTGAGGGTGTACTTTGTCCCATCATCCAGGGCATTAATGAAGATGTTAAATTGTATTGGTCCAAGTATCAGCCCCTGGGGTACTCTGCAAGTGACTTGTCTCCAGCTGGACTTTCTGCCACTGATCACAACCCTTTGAGCCTGACACTTCAGCCAATCCACCACACTCTCCTCTTACCTAGTCCATACTTCATCAGTGTCAATGAGGATGTTATGGGAGATAGTGCTGAAAGCCTTACCAGCATCAAAATAAACAATATCTCATCCATGGAGCCACTCTTCTGATCACAAAAGGCCATCAGGTTGTTCAAGCATAATTTCCCCTTTGTAAATCCAGGCTAACTACTGCTAATTGCCTTCTTGGCCTTCCTATGTTTGGAAACTGCTTCCAGGATTATTTGCTGTGCCACCTTCCCTGGGAGTGAGGTGAGGCTGGCCAGCCTGTAGTTCCCAGATCTTCCTCCTTGCCCTTCTTGAAGAAAGGAGCGACGTTTATTTTCTTCCAATCCTCTCCCAGTGACCATGACCTTTCTCAAAGGTAATGGAGAGTGGCCTTGCAATGATATCAGCCAGCTCCCTCAGCACTATTGAATAAGGAAAGTAGAGAAAACGGTGGTAAAGTGAATGGACTGGGTTTTCTGACAGCAAGATAGCAAATAAATGTTCTATGAGTGAATTTAGTTTTTTAAGCACAATAAATAGAATTTTATGGATGAAGGTGTTCTGGGAAATACCTGGTGTCCAACTGGCTGGGGAAGAGTTCTTCCTGTCTTTTAACTGTATGTAGGGAAAAGTTAGATTAATTTTATTTTACAAAGAGAAGGACTGAACATATGCAAACTCATTGGGACAGATTCTTCTCAAGGTTAATTGAGATATATCAGTTTGCACTAGCTTTCTCTCTCACAATTTTCTGCCTGATTACCAGTACAAAATGGTCAAATACACGCACCTTTATTCAGTGCGGTTTCTCTAAGTTTAGAGATCCCAAAAAAAGATGGATTTTAGGAGGCTTGGCTCAAGGCTGAGACAATTAATAAAACTGCAGAACAAATTATTTATAGGCTCATGGAAACCGAACTGGGGAGGGACATTCAGCGTGGCTCCCTGCAGTCCTGGTGCCTCGATTGTCCTTGGTATGCAGGCTCTTCTGATGTGGCTTACTCCATTTGCACAAACTCAGATTTTCTTTTGGAAGGAATCTAGAATTTAGGGGCGGGAGGGTTAAGTTTGCGATCTGAACTGTAGATTGTTCCTGACTGTAGCATCATGGTTTGGTCTTAGGAAAAGAAAAGATTACTTTTTCTGAGACTCATTCTGGAACTGCTAACTCTTAACATATTAGCTAGAGAAGAGTACTGTGCACATGGGAGCTCCTTTCTGTATTTACTTGGTGCTATTTGTAAGTTACCTAATTTCAGGAATAAGGGCTTGAACTTGATGAGCCAAGCATCTCTTTCTCAACAGAAGTGTGTATTTCCACTTGAAACCAATGGGAATTTCATGTTCACAGCAGCTTCAAACTTGACTTCTAATGTGCATCATTGCAGATTTGGTGTGGACAGGAACACTGGAGATCATTAAAGAACAGTAATTAAGGGCCTTCTCACTGGAGAAGATGGAATATTTAAGAGTATCTACCATTAATTTGAAAAACACAGTTTCAGCTGGCAGACTGTTTGTTATCTGCGTTGTTTGCATTTGTACAGTTGGCCGTAAAGGTTTCTGTGCCTGTCTGTACTCTGATGGGGTTAACAGAATGGAAGATTCAGGATAATGAGTAGCAGATAATGACCGGTATAGTTTTAGTACCAAATCATAATTTATTTAAACTTGCAAAATGATCAGAGTTGCTGTGTGTTTCTACTAATCTGAAATACAAATACTTACAAATAATGAGTATTTTTAGCATCTTTATGTATGACTGCGGACCAAACTTGGCATTTTAGATGTGGAAACGTGAGTGAATTATGGATTGTTGTTTGTTCAATCAGTTCTAACAGTGAAAGCAGAATGATGGACAAACACATGGTAGCCTGGCAAAGGACAGACTCCACTAGCAAATGAATGCTGAATTAAGCAATTAGGCAGGAAATCAAAATGAGGATTCACTCTAAGGCAACATGTGGCACATGATACAGAGCAGGTCTAGAAACAACTGTAGAAACTGGCAGAGCATTGTCGGCACCTGGTAGTGTCATCTATAGCCAGCATCCTGCACTGGGGACTATAGAATGGCACAAATATTTATCTTGTCTCTTTTGAAACATTTTGAGAGCACTAGCTTGCTCATAAGTTTTTTAAAAAAGAAAAAAAAAAAGGAAAAAAGGAAAAAAAAAAGGTTCCTGCTAACTGGAAGGAAAAGAGAGCGGTTTGGTTCTTTTAAGTTCAGTGTATGAAAAGGCATTCCTTTTTGTGCTTCAGTAAGTCTCTGTTATGGGAAATAGTTNGGGAGGGATCGTTCTCCTGCCAGTATAAAGAATAATTTAAATCTTCCTTAAACAGTTTTCTGCATTATTCTGCAAATGTTTTGTACATCAGAAAATTCACGTAGTAGCTTCAGTCAGTTTTTTACTATCTTGAAAATCGCTCAGATTACTTTTCCACACCAAACACCTGAATTTCAATGTTTATAGCACATGTTGGGGTTATGAACACCAGCGCGTGCTGTAGTGATGAGACTAAAGTGATGTGGTATTCCAGTGAGACCTCA
>VYZW01057360.1:20075-36706 GCA_013401315.1 Balaeniceps rex | reverse complement strand
AATGCTGCCTCCGGCCGGGCGGCGGGGCCGCGCCGCGCTGGGGCACCGGGCGACGTCGCCCCGCGCTAGCATCCCCCTCAGCCCTTTATTTCTCGGCGTCGTTGTTATTCGCTCCGCCAAGGCTGGTTAACCTCTTTCCTCCAAAGAGCTTCTCTCGGGCGTGCGGAGCCTCCTCTCAGCTAAAACTTGTCTGGAGCGGTTCAGTCCCACGGAGAGTTCTGTAAAGTTCCGGGAAGTGCGGAAAAAATACAGGATATCTTATTGGCTTCGGACTGCTTTCTGGTTGTATAACTCTGCTAACTGAAACGAGTGTTTTCTAGGTGATGAGGGTTTTGTGATCGCCTGCGTTTTATGTCTCTAGCTTGATATATCTGCAGTTCCAATCTCAACAACGTTTAAAGGTAAAAGATAGTTTTAGGCTAAAAATACACCGTCAAAATAGGTGCGCCTGTAGATGACTTTGCATTCGGTCCTGAAAGTGGTCAGGCGTGTATTCTGATCTGTCTGTTAAGATTAATAGATTATCAAGTCAGAAGGACTGTTGCAATCATCTAGTCTGACCTCTTCATAATGCAGGCCATGGGACTTTCCCCCCCCCAATCCGTGTTTGAAACTAGAGCTTACGTTTTAGAAGGTGCAGTTAAAAATTTACAGTGAGGCAAAATTCAGCACAGTTCTTGGTAAAGTATACAAGTGGCTGATTTGTATTTTATTTCTGATCTGAAGAGGGCTACCTTTAATTTCTAGCCACTGAATCTCGCAATAGCCTCATTGTCACTGAAAATCCCATTATAACTTGTGTTTTCCTGAGTATGAATTCTTAAGAATTTTGATTAATTTCTTGCTTTATGTTCTTTTTATTAAGAAATTAATAAGTAATCTTTTGAAGTTCATTACCAGGCTTTCTCTTTTTTCTTAACATCTTCAGTTATTCTCTGTTTTCTCCTGGATCCTCTCCAATTTATTGTCACCCTTCCTGAATTGTGGACATTGCATTTCAGAAGCAATTAAGTCAGTGTTAAGAAAGAAGATAATAGGACCTCCCTGGGGTATGAGGCTCTAGATTCCTTGTTTCACAGAGAATTGCAAGGGTGGTTTGTTTTTCTGGTCAAAACCTTGCTCTATGAAACTATGTTTAGCCGAGTTCTCTGCCTACATGGCAAAGTAAGGTCTCCTACCGTTCTTCCTAATCTTTCTTCCTAATTGTTGAACTACTTTTGGTCACGTTGCTGTGCTGGTTTCAGTGGAAGTCAGTGACATGTCCTTTCTCTATTGCTCTTGCTTTTGCCAATTCTCATCATCTATTGAGGATCACGCCATCTATTCCATGAGGAAGGTTTGGGTTTTCCAGGTCATTCAAGAATACATAGTGCAGGAGCAAGAGTGGATCCCTCTGGGATCTTAGAAGAAACACAACTGCTTAATGATTATTTTGTATATTCAGAAAAATCCCCTGGTTTCAAAACATAACTTTAATCTTTTTAATAGCTGCTATATTAATGCAACATTGTCTATTTTGGGAATTCCTTAATTGAAATGGCATGGAGAACAGTCCCAAGACAAGTACTGTGCAGAAGCTCATTGGATCAATGCCCGCTACTTTTACCAATCAAACTGTTAATCAAAAAAATCAAATTAGTATTACTGAATCCATTCTTGATATGGCAATATTTGTGCTGTACTTTACGAAGCAATGTCAAGAAGACCTTGCTTTCAGTTCTTAAAGGTTTCATCTGGAGGCTGTGTAGATGGTGATGAATGATGCATTTTAAATGTGTTGACTGAAACTTTTTTTCTTTCTTTTTAACCATAGCAAGGGCAGGGAAAATACTATGAATCATATTTTGTGCTTGAAGTTCTCCTGTACTGGGTTCTTAGAGTTCACGTCATTTTAGTAAGAATTAAAATATCCTGTCTTCAGTAAGATTTTAAGATTTGAACCATGTTGGACACAATGTTAAATACAGTCTGGGCTTGCATAGGTGTTTCTAGTTCCTCTATCACTGATAACATTTGTCTTTGTATGGATGGAGCCAGTTGCTGGGGGATCAGGATGTAAGAGTCGTGCCTATCACTGCCAAGGCTTGTACCAGCTGGAAACAAATCTTGGAGGTATAGATGTACCGTAAGGGAATATGCTGTCAATGTTCTCGGCTTGTGTTACAGATCACTTCACATTTTTCAGAATGGTGTTTTTGTTTGTGGTTGACAGGTAGTCATTTAAACAGTTGACGCTGCATTAGCCTGATGTTAAATTAAAAAAAATGCGTGTCATGTTCATCTGGTACTTGCTTGAAAAGAATTCAGCCTTTAGGTGATATAGATAACTATTTCATTCAAATTTCATTTCATATTTATGCTGTTGCAGGCTGTGTCGTGGCAGGCTATGTTCCCTTTGTGCGGAGAGCCATGTTCACAGTCTCAGCTCATCAAAATGATTTCTCCTCCCTACAAGCATTGCTCCTGTCTTCCTGCGCTTAACTTCAGCCATCTGGTTTTTATCCTGCTCCTTATTTCTTGCAGGCACTGTTTTGTCTGTGCAATGGCGCTATTTCTATCAACTGAAAGGACATGTGCGGTGAAGTATTATAAGGACATTGCTACCAGGCCTGCTGTGACATAACTTTTCCAATGGAATAGGAGAAGGTAGTGAAACGGGGATGGAAGCTGATGGAAATCACCTGAATCACTGTGTTAACTGAGCAGAGATCGCTCCCACTGAAGAATGTGCTTGGACAGTGCAGCTGTGGCGGCCCTGTAGCTGGCTGGCCAAAAGGGGTGGGTCCTGCTCTCTGTGGCTCCCCCCCCACACCTTTTGCATAGGCTGTCAGCATCTTGAAGGAATTTCTGGTGGTTCTATGGGCACGCTGCCACTTTTGACCTTTTTCTGTAGCTGTTAGAAACCCTTACTTCTGTGCTGAAACTCTCTCTTTTTGTGGCACAGTCTAAAGCTAGTCCTGTATTGAATAGCAAATATGTATGTCACGCTTACTTGTTACTTGCTCGAGAAAAACATGGTCTTCAGAAAACAGGTGAACGTGCAATAGTTTGAGAGACTGCCGTAGTTGCTTGGGAAGAGAAATGGAGATAGGTGATAACGGATGAGGTTTCTGGTTGAGTATATGTCTGACTTAGGGTTATTTCTAGGGTTTAATTCAGAGAAGGATTTTTACTAGAGGAGGGATCTCACCGTTCTTGTTTGGTTTTTACCACAGCTCTAAGACTCAAATCTTCTGCTATATGTGATTGAATGTCAGTCACAATTATTTCATTGTTGTTTTACATTTAATGGCGACTGCTGTGGTCTCCGATGTTTCTTTATGCCTGGTAGTCTTTGTCCATCTCTGCCCTACCCAAACATAGCGGGTTTTATATTATTTTATTCAAGATGGTTCTTTACAATAGGTAACACTGGCATTTGATTAGTGCAGCCTATATTTATAGCAGCTAATCTAAGATAATGAGTTAGTTACAGTGATAGTTCATATGCAGAGTTACATAAGTGGGAGACAAACTTTTAGGATAAAGCTATAATTTTTTCAACTTGTCTTTTTGCATATCTGTCAAACTAATGCTTATTGTAACAACAGTATGATAATTGTGATTTAGGTAAAGCTCAATTTTAAATTCTAATGGATTTTTGCATAGCTATAGAAACTCTAAAAGTGCAGACAGTGTGTTTTAGAAAAGCATAGAACATTTTTTTCATCAAATTAAATTGTTCTGAGAGGTAAAAACAATATTTGTTGTTAAACACATTTCCTGCAAAAAGTTCCCTATGGCGTAGTATTTCAAATGTTGAAAGGTAAAGCTCATAAACTGTGAATATATTTAGAACACTTACTATTAAAAGAAAAGACACAGAAGGATTATATCAACTTTATAAACATATAAAAAGGTAGGTCATTATAAACTGACAAAGTTTGGTAAGATTTTAAATCTAAAACATTTATGCACACAAAATACACACAGGTACTCTATGTTGTAGCACAGATACCTTGCAGGGACTTGCTAGCTTTTGTCGGTCTTTTTTTTTTTTTTCCCCCCACTTTCTTGTTTTAACCTGCATTCAGTACACACTGAAATAACAGCTGTGACAAGGTCAAAGATTGACTGAACAGAGAGGCTGAATGCATTCTTGCTCTATGCCCCTCAGCTTTTCACAGATGTAGATGTATGGTCATCTTATAAAGTCTTTGCTGAAGTTTCAAAATGAGCCCGATAGGCTTGTTTGGAATTACATGCCACTTACCTGTCTAAGATTTAACAATGACTTTACATGAAACATTTTAAGCATTTTATGTCATTTCAATGCAGTGAGAAACGGTGACATAGGGCAGTGTGCAGAAGGAACGAGTTGAAACTTAGTCTGAGGGTGCAGTTACATGAGATGGCTGAACTCACTGCTCAGGCTCACTGCTGCTGAAAGGGGCTCCCTTCCTCCTCCCTTGCGTTGGCTCTGGTGTTTGTGCAACTGCACAGGGAGCTGGTCTAATTTGTTAATCCATGAGAAGACTAGCCTGACTGAGAAGGTGAACTTTCTCTTGAGTTGGAGAGCTGTGCTGGTGTACCTGTGCTGTCAGACGGGAATCCAGAGGTAGCACCAGGGGACAAGTGGGGAGCAGAGCTGTAAGGAGTGAGCTGCGTGGCCCCGGCCGGGACTCTGCCCTGCGGTCTTGGGTGGCTTTTAGATGCGCTCAGCCTTGCCATGTCACTGTCTTCAAGGAGCGTCCCACCCAAGCTGTACTGCCTGGTTCCCCAGCAGGAGCACTTAGTAAGTGTCCGTGTTAGTTGAGCGCTTGACCCCTCTTGAGATCACCTGGAATGATATTTCAGATGTGAGTCCTTTCCCATGGAGCCAACAACTTCAACACAGGTTACTGAATATGTTGTTCTGGAAGAAAGGGGTTTTGTATTCTTCCACCTATGCAAAAAGTCTTTCAGTCCCATATGTGTATTTTACCTTTCATCCTGGTAGCTTTAATTGTAGGCGTTTTCTGCCAGAGAACAACCTTTTCCCTTAGTTTCTTCTGTACTTTTGCCCACCTTTTATTTTTTCTTGGAGATGGTGTTGATTCTGGCATGATGCTGTCATAGGAAGGAGGTTGTTTTTAGAAAAATCTTTGTTCCCGTCAGGAAAAAAGCACCTATGCCTGCATTATATTAACTCTAAACAATACTAGAGCTCTTTGTAGAGCTGGGTGTATTTTCCTTGGGTTTTTTGATTTCTTGTATTTAGTCAAAGCATTCACAACTTTGCATGTTGAAAAGTTATTTTGTACTACAAGTGCCTATCCCATACATTAAAAAGCAAAACAAACAAAAACAACACAAAAGCCAGTTAAAAGGCAACACATTAATAGTCTCACTTCAAACCTTCCTTAGCAGCCTTAAGTGTGACAAAAATAACTTTGAGCAGCATGTGGGTTCAGCCTTTCCAGCACAGCATTTCTTGCTGTACCATGCAAGTGACAGAGAAAGGAAAATCCTTTAATTAATCCAGAATTTTTAAGCAAAGAGCAATAGAGTGCTCAGAGAGGATGGAGCTCTTAGTTACTAAGTACTAGATTTACTTATCTCACTGGACAGATTTCATAGTTTTTGTTTTACTTCTGCTCTTCTGTCACCTCTTCTTACATTACTTCCTTGTTTTATTACTCTGAACGGACTGTTGGGGATGAATGGGCACTTACAGGTAGAGCATCCTCAGAACTTCTCTGACCATGGATTACAATAAACAGGGGCAAGGAGCTTTTATTCCTGAATCCCTGCACACTTGGACTTTCTTATACCAAAACAATTCAGCAAGAAGGTACATATCTTTAGACAAGCTTTTATTTGCCCACATTGCTTTTCTTGTTTTTCATCTTCCTTCTACATGCCTACCTCTGTTGCTTGCTTAGGGCTTGTATAAGTGTAACCAATTATACTCAGCAGGAAGAAGGCACCCTTAGGCATCCTTATCTTAGAGTAATAGTATTTACACAGGAGGATACTAAGGAACATTTATTCCTTAATAACCCTATATGAATTATACTTGGGGCTGTCATGCATCTAGAATTCATTGGAGATAGCCCTCTTTTGCACCTGGCAGTGTTGTGTGAGGAGAGTTTGAGGGCTCTGGCCCTTCATCTAGCGTTTCCAGATGTCTGGCAACTTGTTCTGAAAGCTTTTGGACATCCAGAACACGCCAGACAAATGGCCACTGCGCCTGCGTGGCGTGTGTGCGATCGGGCTGGTGTTTCGTGGCATACTGAATGTACCAGCGTGTGCTGCACGTTGTACTTTTTTCTGACCAGGAAATCCCTTTCAGAAATACGGCAACTTCGTGTTTCATGCCACATCCTGTTTATTCTCTCTCTTCTTCATGTCAAAAATTCCAGTGCTAGACAGTGAATAATCCTTCTATTCCTATGTTCCTCCTGTTTCATTAATCGCTACTGAGTCTGCCAAGGATAGGATTTCTAATAGGTTTCTCTTGATGGTGAACATGTGCTCATTTGCTAGACAAAGAGTGATCCTAGAAAACTAACTCCTTAAGACTCTCAACAGGAGCCATTTGTTAACTACCTTCAGTTGTTGCTGGAACTGGTGACCTGGAGGTTACTGATGCTCAGTGCTACTGAAGAGAGCTGGGATTTTCTTTTCCCCTCCAAAAACCTCCCTTTTGTTATTCTCTTTAAAAGGGGATACAGGTTTTTCACCAGTTAAAGGAATTTTTTAGTTTGTGTGTGTACCATTTTGATCTCTATTAATACTTGGTTTTGTTTAGACATCTGCCTGAATGTCAGGAATCTTAAATCAATACCTGGGGCTTATTTAAGGAGTTTGTTTTATATAGTGAAGTTTTTCCCATCTCAAACGCCATGTAGCTGTAACTATTTTTCTACAGTTTTGAACAGTGCACATTTTCTAGTTGAAGCATTCACAAGCAACTGGGTTCGTGTGGTATTTTCAGCTAAATAGTAACTAGTGACAATGCGGTAGCCACATTTCTAACCTCTTTTCAAGGTTAGAAATGTAAATTTAAATCTGTTTTAGGATGAAGAGAGCACTGATGAAGAGGTGTAAGAGCTAAATTTAAGGACTATGCTAATTTTCCTTATAAAAGTACATAACACCCCATGATGTTTCCTTTAATGTAAAGGACTCTTGCTGCTGCGTTTTACAATGAACTGTATTGTTTGTAGGTTAGATCTTTCCTGGGCACGCCTCCTAAATTGGGATAGAAGTGGTGTTAGTCATAGGGATGCCTCTTTATTGAATCTAAAGGAGCTTGTATGAGCTGCTTAGTCCTTGTAGGGTGTTGTGGGCCAGGGAAAACACTGTACCAGATGTGTAGATGTGCTGGGAGACTTACAGAATATTTAATGGCCTTGAATTGTAGGCTGTATGGATGACCAAGGATAGCAAGGTTTGTGGTCTCAGCTGTAGGCAGTGAGTAGATGCCTCAATTCTGTGCAAGTAATTCTGTAAGCCGTGAAGCCGCTGATCTTCACAGTGGTTCAGTATATTGCATACTGAGCTCTTAGAAATTTTGACTTCGTGAAACCTTCCTTATTTCAGTACCGAGTGTTTGAAACTTGGTTGCGAGGGCTGACCTCTTTTGTAAATCTGAGTGGGTTAGTGTTTGTGCTTTAATTTCCCTAGACTAAAGGAGAAGATATTTCCTGGGTTACGGAACTGGGAAGTGCTTCGAGATTTGGTAATGAAAAGAGGTGTTGCTTAAGATGGCTCTGTCAGTCGATAGGACATATGTATTTGCACCTCTCGCCTCTTTTGTGATGAATATCTCAACTTCAGCATCGTCTTTTCCATATAATTGGAAAATAAAGGGCTTATTGAGAAATGGGATATCAAGCATTCCTACAGTATCCCAAAGGTAATACTCAAACTTGCCACAAAATACTGCACTGTAATAACTGTGGGAGGATAAGGGTTGAGAAGCATTTTGATAGCTGAAACGATTGTATTTTTAATAAGGCACTGATGTGACAAAGCTGCATCTTGAGATAATGCTCTGCTGACTTTTATATTTTGAAATAAAATTTTATTATTAAAAGTAATGGCATCTTTTTGTGTGTATCTTGGCCAACCATAATAGAGGATCATGCTGTGTGCTCAACCATTAATACTGTGATGCTCTTGAGAAGCTTTTTGAATATCTCCAAGTACACTTTTGACAACAGAATAGCATCACATATTGGAGAAAAAGTGCTAGATTACTGTCTGTTACAAAAATCTTTGAAATTGTGAGTAAAGCTCTGTAGGAGAGAAGTATTACTAATTTAAAAAAAAAAAAATCACACCTATTGTCTCCATGCTGGGTAAAGAGAACATTCTTTGATAGAGAAAAGGTAAAGAGAAGAGGATAAATAAATGTAGTGACAAAATAATCCAGTGCCTCAAAAGGCGAGAAAAGAACATTGCGGTTCTTTCCACGGTGTAAGCTACACAGACTGGTACCACAGAATGGGTACTCGTTTTTCTGCAGGGAGCAGTAGAGCGGAAGATGTGTGAACCCCCAAAACATTTCTTGACAAACAAATGACTTAAAATTATTTCTGACGCTGCTTTATAATATAAATTAGGTGGTGAATGTGGGCATATCAGTGTCTGTTTAGATGTGGGGAGTGGCGATACTGAGTTAATGAGGACATCAAAGTTAGGCTTCAGTATTCAGAGCAGGAACACTGAAAGCTCCTCTCCAGACCTTGAAATCTTAAAAAGTGCATCAGGAGCTCAAAACTGGCATTATTATAGAATAGTTTAGGCAGGCTGTAGCCTCGTTATAGTAGGAAGGGCGGGGGGAGTGGGTAAGCTGTAAAGAGCTTCTTAACTAGGACAGCGCTCTATGGTCAGTTTTATTTGCGATGTTCAGATCTAAACATGGTTGATGTTTTTTCCTGTGGGATGTTTTGTGTAATTGATTTTAATTAATTCCTTGAAAATTCTTGATAGGACACAGAGGGGTTTCCAAGAGAAACCTGCCTTGGGGCTGGCAGCCCCACTCACCCTACCGGGTGACTGCCGGAGGAGGGACTGCGGTGGTGTGGGGGTGCTGCGGCCCGGCAGTCACCCCCAATCCTGCAGCCCTGCTCCCGGGCACATGGTGGGGAGCCTGAAAGCCCTGGATACTCCCCCGGCTTCTGGGTTCCTGCTAGCAGGCTGGGAGCTTTGGAGTTTCTCATTAAAGGAATTTGAATTAGCTCATTTCAGAATTGTAATTCTAAATTTAAAATACCTTCACCCTTTTTTTGCCTTTTGTAGTGTATCTGATTTTTGTAAGCTGCAGAATTTCTTTTAGAAAGTTGCTTTGGTTAGGCTACTGAGAATTTTAGTTAAAGCCAAGAGAAGNAAAAAAAAAAAAAAAAAAAAAAAGACCTGACTTTTTGTTACATGTGCATTTCAACTGTAGATAACCTCAGCAAAAAGGTAATTTACATTGTATACCTTAAAAAATAAGAGCAGGAGGTAGTTTGTCCAGTCCTTCCATAGTAACTGAAATTTATAAATAGCTCATTTCTATCTGAATATTAGTTTTCACATGCATAGTTTCAAGACATAGTTTAACTGATTTTTATGAAAATGGCATTATAATTGTGTTTGTTATTAAGAAGTCTACAGGTTACTTAATCAGACAAGCCAGCACTTGCACGCAGGTATTGAAGTACCAGTAAGACTATTTTGGCTTTCCTGAAGCTGTTTTGGGTTTTTTGTTTTTAAAAGGATTAAGCATAAAGAGTTCAGACACATCAACATGGGAATAAAAGGCAGGTGGACCTTTTTTGCCATCAGATCTTTTTCTTCTCTTAAGATATGACATGTATTCAGGTAAAGAATCACAGGAACAGCATGAACTTTTGCTCATTCAGGCAGTTCCCTGCATGTAATTTTCTACCTCAAAATCTTTCTTAGAAGCTCTTAGCTCCTGGAAAGCAAGGAAGTAATGAGTGTTTCCTTTCGCAAGTACCTCAAGGCAGTCTTCGGTCCACGTCGTGGTGGTCTCAGCCATGCACTTGGTGGCTCTGCATATGAATTGAAGTGGGAAATTAACCTTATAACTTCATCTTTAATGAGAGTAAAGGGTGATTGCCTCTGGTATGTTACAATTTGATATATTCTACATTGAATATGTAGTCTGTAAGTACATTAGAAGGGAAGAATGTGACATAACCAACAGACAGTTGAGATTGTCGATAAAATACTACTCTTCTGTGTTTTACTGAAGTACCATAGTACTGGAGTCTGATTCTGTATTTTCTGTCTTTCTAAAAGTCATCTTCCATCTTCAAGAATAATATTATTAGATAGTTAATAATCCTTGAAAATAGTGACATCTGTTTATTTTATATGTGATAATCAAAAACAAGTCAGGCAAATGCTAAAGATGTATGCTGTTCCCAAAGGAACACTCTACAATACCTTTTAAGATGTATTAACTTTAGAGATGCTTTTCTTCTAATTTCTCGGTGGTGGACTTTATTTTTCAAGTAGCAGATTATTTTTTCTTTTGTCTTGTGGGTACCATAACTGTTCTAGACTGTTAAATATTCTTTCTCTTTGTGCAAATGTCAGTTAAATCTTCAAATGTTAAGGATTGTCTTGTCTTGTATCATCTTATGAGAGGATCAGGGGAATTAGATGCAGGTAGTAGTCTAGTTTCTGTTTTTTCCTGAACCTGCCAACATTGGCAAGCTTTGAACCAACTTTGTTCTTGGCGGTGTCTTCTTTTTTTCCGGTATGTCTGCGTCTGGGAAATAGAGGTGAAAATCACATATTGTATACATTTCTAAATAAGGAGTTTGTTTTCCTTTGTTTTCTACTGGAATTAATTTCTGAAACATTTTCTGTTGTCTGTACAGGCTTGCTTTTAAACTTCCAGAAGTGCGTTGGCCTGTCCATTGGACAGGAGTGATTTGATGTTATTAACAGTATTAAACTCATTTAAGTAGCAACTTTCTTTCTAGGCAAATCCCTCTGTCCTTTATGATTCTGCTTTCTTAGAGTCATTGCTTTTTTAAAATTACAAGATCAAACCCATTTTTGGATTAAATATATCTACCTATAACATTACTTTTAGATTTTAATTGTATTCTGAGCTTCAGACAGATGAACCCTAGATGCTGAATTACACTCTAGTCAGACTGTAGCAAATGGTGGTGAGCTCCATTGCAGTTAGAATGGGCAGCTGAAGCGCATGCTGGTTAAAAGGCCATTTACCCTCCATTTTATCTGTATTAAATTCAAGTAATGTTTCCAAGTAGTACTCTTCCATTCTGTCTCCATGGGATGCTGTGAATAAAGGCAAATTAACAAAGCTAAATATTTACTCAAAATATTAAATATTGTATCTAATATTAAAACAATTCTAAGTACGAACCTGCCAGCAGATAATGCAAGCTGGAACTGTATTTTACATGTTTAAAATCAAATATAGTGGAGAAAAAGAGATGTAAGCTGCATATCAGTTTATATATCTTATATTTAGAACAGTATTTTTAATATTTAGAAATGTGTTTGTCATTTTCATGGTGTTTGGATCTTAAGCGGCTTTGCTTTCGGCCTCTGACTGGAACTGGTCATTGCATAGCTAAGGAGCTGGTTGAAGAGAGACTCCTTTGCCAAGTAACTCAGCTTTGGGGTAGAGCGGGAAATCTGAGTAATATTTCCCCTATTTTGCATGTATCTCAAGTCAGATAAAATGCAAAATGTGAGTTTTAAGGTATTTCCTTATCAGTACGAGGCTATCACTGGTGGTTTTTTTAATCTCCTTTTTGGTGATTTAATTAGAAGTGGACCGTACGCCAAGTCATCTCCCTGCAGGAGTCAGGAAGCTCCTCTTGTTTTCAGTAAGGTCGAACAGGCTGCCCAAAGATGAAATCAAATCGTTTACCTCGTCTACCTCAAATCTGATCACTTGTATGGTGTGTGCTGGATTGTTGCCTTTTGTTTTGTTGGGTTTGGTTGTTGTGGAGCTCAGACTCATTAGCCTGCGCAGGAGCCCGAGGTTGGGGCGGCGGGAGCGTGGGGCTTTTCCAGTTCTCCTGCAGTCAGGAGTTTCCTGTGCGACTGCTTGTCTTGTAGGTGTCCGGTTTCACTTTGAGCGTTTGAATACTTCGAAAATGCTCTGTGATTTAATGTGGTTCTTGAGCAATTTTCCTTTATGTCAGAGGCAGAAGTTACAATTGCCTAAGAACAAAAGAACAAGGCATTGCACCCAGAAGTATTCTTTGCTGCTTAAAAATCCAGGTCTGTTTTTCACGAAAGCGTTATATGTTACCCTAGAGCTTGAATAATTGCTGTTACTAAACTTAAAAAAAAAAAAAATCTTAAAAATTGCTAACCTTTACTGAAAATTGATCTAGAAAATAAAGCAGAAAGATGAAAATGCCCTCTTTCCATGTAACGATACTTTTTATATCAAGTATTAAGTAAACTAAGATACTTGTTTAAGGTGGTTTTGTTTCTGTATTTCATTCTATACGGATGCCTAGGAGAGCAAGGTTATGTGAAGAAAATGAGAGAATTAAAAATAAAGGCTCACCTGTATGTCCAGTTCTTACTGCAACTAAATTTTGTTTCCTTGTAAAAGTGATCTTTCCATCTGAGTCTGAAATTGAGAAATGCATCTATCACTTGCGTAAAGCACAAACCAGATAATTGTGTTGGCAGATGAGGAGGATGGCGAGTGCAGTGTAACGCAATAACCTTTTGCAGTTGGAGACCTAAATTCAGATGAAACTATTGGATTGAAGAATGCTGTGGAAATAAATTATCATAAGAATAGCAATATAAACAGATCTGTGAGGAGCTGATGCAGGAGACAATACAGGCTAACAAAAAGGAGTTGTAAATCAAGGTTGAGGTATCTTAGTGACAATTAAGTGCAAAGAATATACATTTTCTTCCAGCAATTTTACTGGAGAGGTAATAATCTTCTATTAGCCTAGCTGATGGAGCTGAAAGAAACAGATTAATATTTGAGTCGTTTCACTTTCATTGTCATAAGGATTTTTTGATTGCATCATTACAGCAATGACAAATAACGATGGCTCTTTATAGGACGTCTCTAAAAGGACACTTAAATACTATGTTAAAATTGAATGGACCTTTTCAATGAGAAATGCTTCAGGGGGAACTATTTTCCAAATTTGTATGTCAAATTTGTATTACTTTCTATCAGTAATCACTCTGTTGTGCAGTTAACCATGCCAGTAGAAGTGAAAAATCACTGTGATGTATCAGTGATAAGGGGGAAGTGTTTTTGGAACCCTATGTAGCAACTAATGATAACAAATAACAACTGTACCAAGTAACGTGAATGTGTTTCTTCAGTAACCAACCTGATGTTTCAGTACAAGTGAGAACTTGTGGAATTTTAACAAACTTGGAAACCTGACTACAAAAGGCTAGATAGCCATAATGTTATTTGCCATGCTTAACGTATTTTTGATATGTGAATTACATGCTGTGTAAGTTCATCTGTTTAAAAGCTAAATTTTATAAAAAGAAACCCTAAGGCAGTAATCTTCTTTCAGATTGCTGTGCTTGTGTTTAGGATAAGCTTATGTAAACTGCAGGCATATATGCAGGGTTTTTTTGAGATAAGAATCTACATTCCAGCAACTAGTAATTATACAATAAACAATTAACTGTTCTAATAAATACAACGTTTTTATTGAAAGACAGATTCATTTTTGAGGTTGCGGTTGCATTAACTATGACCTGGGAGCTGGTATTTAAAAAAAAAAAAGTCATCATATACTTTGAGTATTCTTACGATGCTCATAATTACTAGAATTTTGAGATTCTAGTAATTAACAAGGTTTTTGAGATACTAAATCTAGAGGTTATTTTGTATCCCAGTGTTAATTCCAGCATCCTACATGTTACAAAGTCATTGTCTAAGTTTCTTTTACAAGTTGCTTTTATCATTCAAAGCATTCTGCTTCACGTCTACAAGCTTGTGTTTTAGGCTCTCTTGTAGTCTGCATATACTGTACACTTCCTTTGCAAAAAAAAGTGTTTATTGCAAGGGAGTGAAGAGGGGGAAGTGAATCATAATCTTCACCAAACAGCCAGAATAAGTAGAAATTTTAAAAAAAAAAAAAAAGGGCAAACTAGTTTTTCAATTTCCCAAATTTTCAGGTGGTTAATTTAAAGTAAAGTTCATCCACTTTTTGCTCATGAGCTTCTGCTGTGATGATGGAAGAGGAAGAATGATGCAATATTGCTTGATGTAATCTGTACAGGTTTTGGGTTTCTCATCTCATCTGGAAGGATGTTTGCTACGACTACAATGCCAAACATGCCTCTCAGCCTGAAAATACCTGAAACAGGAAAAGGATGGTGTTGCGCTGTATGAGTGATATGTGTAGTATGACTTCATATTTTGCCTTTTAAACATGTGAAAGCAAAGTCATCATCACGTACTTTTGTGTAGGTAAATGCTTTACAAAAACTTGAAAGTAAAACTAAGTAAAAGCTATTACACATGGAAAGTTTTCCCAAAATCAGCATTTGTCGGTGAAGATAACTCTTGCTAGCAGTGCGTGTGCTACTGTGATTCAGTTTAGAAATGTGTTTTCTCATGTCGCACATTTTTATTTTTAAAAAATCTGAAGAAAACATGATGTGACCTAAGCTTTATGTTTTTTCTAGCTATGCAACTTCGTTAAAAAAACCCAAACTGTCTTAACTTTAAAATTTGTCTTGTAAAAATATTTGCATTTAAATCAGCTTATTACATGCATAATGTTTTATGTGCAGAACACTATTGTAATTTTTTTGGTCTGGGAATACTAAAATTTTTAAATGCTGTAAATGAAAAAATAACCTACAGTGTCATGCAATCATGCCTGCCGATTGTCCATAGTAATGATACAAATCATTAGATTTCAGTCAGCATATAATAGAAATCAGTTGCTGGTACATAGTGTTGAACTGCACAAAGATCTATCCTCTACAACGTAAGCACATCGATGTGCCGACTCTGAATTGAGGTTTGGCTATTCTCTAAAACTTAATTACTGCTGTGAAAGGTGTTGAAGTGCTAGACGGTGACTGCAACTGAGAAAAGCAGTAGCTGAGGTTCTTTGTTTTCTCAAAGGATTTTAGTTCATTCTTTACGCTTGTGCCTTAGTCTGGCACGCTGACTAAAGGAGCACTGCTATGCTATAAGCAGCTGAAATGGAAAATATATCCCCTGTTAGTGCATCTTGGGTATGGAAGTTAATCTAGAAGTCTAAAAAGTTGTGTCCCTTACGTATAGGCTCTTGCTAGTTCTTAATGTGTGGAGGTCACAATGCTCTTACAGGCTCATCAGATTCACCGTCTCCTCTTGTCTTACTGAAAATGAAGCAAATCCAATAGTGTTGCCAATTTTTATATTATTTAGTGACTTCTATAAAAGTTTCCCATGATGTCATGATTCCTGGCATCAAGTGTTCAATTTTTCCCTTATGCAGAGTGACTGCCCCCTCATCCCAGGGGATGAAAGAGGGTAAGGGAAGTCTCCCTTACAGCAGTCAGCAGGGAGGGTTGTGGGTTTTGCAGTTTGGAGTTTTTTGGCATCTGTTTACAATTGCATTTTGAACTTAAAGCAATCTCACATGTGCACTGGAGTAAGTAGTAGCTACCTATAAATTGAACGTCCAAAAGGCAAGAAGAGGAGAAGATAAATGGTTACTCGGTCATGCTGGCTTTCATTTTTTCTATTTGACAGGTGCTGTACAGAGCTGAATCTGGGGAAGCTTGAAAGCTTTGGGATTTTGTTTTGCTTCCCCCTCCTTTTTCTGCCTTTTAAGTTGGAAATCATTAGCGCTTTTGGCAGGTTCCTAATGTTGCTTGATGTTTAGATCATGTTTCTTTATTTTCTGCATTATTGCTTTTGCATGGGCCCAGACACTGTATATTTTCTGTTTGCTTCCATTAAGCCTGATTAAAACATCATGTTAATTTAGATGACTCATTTCAAAATGTTAAATAAAAACTGTGGATCATTAGCTTATATTTAATGCTAGGAGGTCTGAAGACTGAGATTTGTTAATTGCTAGTGCCTCACTGTCAATTTTGTTAGAATCGTACCAAAATTAACATCATCTTTAAATAAAAACTATTGCTCCTGCAGCTTCCTAGGCATTCCAGCCTTTGTATTAAATGTGGTCCTGTAAGTTTTAATGGAATCAGAAAATGAAATGTTAAAGTGGGCATGTGTTTGTAGCCATCTGCTTTGCAGATTTTGCATCAGTAAATCATTACAAAAAGTGTCCATCCAGTGTTTCTTACTTTGATTTTTGTAAGGTTTTTTTTTTTTTTTCCCGTTTGGCTTGTTAGGTTTTGTAGTACTTTTTTTAACTGCTTAACATTTTTAGGGATGTCCTAGCACAACCACATCTGTCAGACCTTGGGCTTGTGTTCTCTTCTATTTCTGCAACTTTTTGGCTTGTGGTTGGGATTTCATAGTTGTACTTTGTTTCTATACCTGTATATTTTTGTTAATACTGTGTAATTTTTTCCTTAGCTTAAGCTATGGAGGAGGACATTCATCACATTCAGAAACAGATCTTCTTCACAGACAGACATACTCAGCTTCTCATCAGCTTCCTGGATACTCTACAACACACCAT
>VYZW01057353.1:0-12669 GCA_013401315.1 Balaeniceps rex | reverse complement strand
TTTCAGATTCCAAACAACCAAATCTGGCATTGACTTCCAAGTCCCCCCATCTCCAAAAGTAATATTGCTTGATATATCATTTTTGTTTACCAGTCACTGCTATGACTGTAAAGAAATTGCAAAGGACTTGTGGCACCATGAAGGTTATTTTTGTTAATCTAAGAAGGAAACATTGACATATGTTGTTCTAACAGATAACTTATACACTTCTGCTGTTTGTGAATCTTACCTGTATTAGTGTGAAAACGTACCTAAAAGCTGCTTTTATTTTGTGTCAGTTTTTAGAGTTTAGAACCTGATTCAGCAGTCTTTATTCATAAAAACTGCTAGAGTTTAAATCCTGATTCTTGTGCCCCAAATTTACTATAAGCATAGAAATGAGCTACAAATACATTCTGCATGATAATATGACATTTACTGCAATTCCCTGCTACTAAACTCATAAATACATGTTAGAGTTAAGAAGACATTTCCATTTCTTAGCATAATTTGGAAGAAATAAGGATCTCTATGAATTTGGTCTCACATTTTCTTTTTGTTTTTACTAGAGAGAACAGTCTCAGTGCTGGTATTAATTTTCAGTTATTCAGTTACTCATTTAATATGAATTGTGAACTCTTCAGGAACTTTAAAGGGTCCAGTCCTGTTGACTTCAGCAGCAGCTTTTTCTGTATCTGATTAGAAGATCATGCTTTCATGAGAGTCAGCTGATAATAGGAAGTTTGCTTTCTGTTCCTTGCAACCCTCTAATCCAAATTTCGGTACTGATTTCTATCCTTCCTCTCAGCTGAGGATATGTTTGTTAGTTTTGGAGAGTCTTTTGAGTTTATGTATGAGGGGAAGGAGTTAAAATTTCATTTTCTCTGCCTCTTACCCTACAATCTGTTTCTAACATATGTCTGTGTGGAGCCTGAGCTGAGCTCTCTCCTAGCTGTTTAGTGAATTATTATCTTACAATTACCAGCGAGCACAAAGTTTGTATTAGGAAAATACCATAGGTCACAGTTCTGAAAAGTCTGAATGGCTTCACCTAAATGGTATCGTGAACATATTTAATGTTAGCTGTGTTATACCCCAGGCTTGAATGTCCACCACTATGGTAGTAAAAGACTAACCAACTGCTAACTGAAGCAGTTGTACATGCCTGCATTTTTCAATGCCTGGAGGAGAGAGCTTTCAGAAATGTAACCTGTCTTGTTCATTAAAAAAATGCACACTTATTAACAATAGATATATTCTTCAATAGAGTGAAATTCAGCCTCCTTGTAAAATAAATATATTCTTAGAAAATTTTTCTCTTATATCTGCCACTCAGAAAAAACACGCCTTCCTACTGATATTGATAAAATAATTGGTTTTAATTTTTTTAATGTAGATTTTATGCTGCAATCTGAACTCAGGTTTACATTTGCAGTCAAATATGTAAAGCATAATTGCTCCCAGTGTAACATGCAACTGAATTGCAGGTATAAGCGAATTCACCTTCGTAGAAGTGAATTTCTGAAAACGCCCCCCTTAAAGGAGCAACTTGTATTGCATAGCTTCCTGAGATATGCTTAACACTTGATGAGAACAAAAAGAGGAGGAATTTATGCAAAGCAACACGAAGTGACTCACATATGCCAAATGGCACAGTTTAAAATGTATGTGTGCTACAGGCGCGCCACACCAGACTCTAAGCTGCATAAGCTGATCGTGCATAAACAGGAACCACAGTAAGCAGCTGCCGTCAGACCTAAACAATAGCATTTTGAGCAGTTTATTTAACTGAACTAATTCTACAGAGACAACAGNAACGTACTCGCATATGCCAAATGGCACAGTTTAAAATGTATGTGTGCTACAGGCGCGCCACACCAGACTCTAAGCTGCATAAGCTGATCGTGCATAAACAGGAACCACAGTAAGCAGCTGCCGTCAGACCTAAACAATAGCATTTTGAGCAGTTTATTTAACTGAACTAATTCTACAGAGACAACAGGTTTCTTCCTATTGTTACAGGCTAGCAGTGAAGCAGAACGTCAAGCATGTCTCTCAGTAGTGGGCTTGTTTGGTCTCTTTGTGTGGTATTTATAGCACGGTCTGGTTAATGTCAGTCTTCACTTTATTGGTATTCTCTTAAATCCTGAAATTTTACCCAGACTTTTACTAATAAACCAAATCTTCTCATAGAAGTGATGTATATTTTCCAGCAGGTCCCATGAAAACTTCCAAACCTTTCTAACTGTGTGTGGTTGTATTTCATTCCAACTCCTTTTGCATATTACAGTTTTTTTATTTTTTGTTCTTGATTTTTCTTCCACGGGGGACTTAGCCATTTATATACACATTTTTTAACACATTTTTGTTCCATAGCTTTATTTCTTATGACAGCCTTTGATATATATGGAAAAACATAGATTTCTTGCATCAGATACAGATAGCAATATAAGGATCAGCTATCATGTTCTCATAAGTTGAAATAACATTTATGAACTTGGTAGCATAGCTGCATTGATAAAGATTTTTTCTATTTTTAACATTCTGATTTCTGGAGAGAAATAAATTTACCCCAAATACAAATCCAGGCTGAGGCACAGCCCAGTTTAAAATGGCAGAATCAGCTGTAAAAGTCACAGTCAGTTCCTGACTTGATCATAAAAACTGTTTTCAGCAAACTTTGTTCCTCGCTTCTACCAGTAATTTATTAGTAAATGGTTTTTCTCTTTCTCTATGTACTTGGATAGTTTTCCTATGGTCAGTACACCAGTAACAGCAGTTATTAAACTGGCAGACTGTCTAAATTTTTGCACTTTTTTCGTGCAAGGAAGATTGTGCTGAATTTGTCTGTACCATCACAAAAAGGCTTCCCAGTGGCAATACTTTGAAAAATCGTCTTTTCTGAATACAATCTGGATATACCATGTACAAATAATATTTTATAAGAAAACTTAACATCAAATGGTGCTAACAAGAAATGAAAGTGGAAAACTGGGGCAAAAGAACCCAAAGAAATGTTGAAAATTATTAAAAAGTAAGACTAAAGAGCATTTTCTGTCAGAAAATTCCCTCCCTCCCCACAAAAATATTTCAAGAGGTTAAACAGATCAAGAATTCACAGCAAGAACAAGTCTTCTCTTTGTGCTTCAGAAATGCCCATAGTGCATGTTGAAACAGGGGTAAGAACTGCACACAGCACGGACTCAGCTTGGTATTGCCTGTGTTGCAGATACCCTCTTCCTTTACTGTTAATTGTTAAGCTTGAAGAAAATGTTAGTGGTGGAGATGGTCAGCTTTTGGCTCTGAGTTATGCACAGCTCTTAAACAATTTGCATGCTCCTCTGCATGTCAGAGTACACCCCACCGAGGCTGGACTGGCACAGAAAAGGCTGGGTGAGCTGAAACCTCCCGGCAGGCAGATGGGAGTCAGCGAGAGTTTCTGTACGCCACACTGCCCCGTTACATGGGATTCAGCAGCCCAGCCCAGGACTGTTTATCAAGCAGCCACAGAACAAGACTCTGTTACTTTATGTTTAAGAACTACTCTGGGATTTTATCTGTTTCTCAGCACTGTAGGGTGTGACAGCTTCTGGCTCTGGAGCATGAGAAAATATTGGTATGTAGCCCCATGGACTAGGAGCATTGGTTATCCTTCATCATGGCCTTGATTGTTCTTGGTGAATATCATCATCTCTGTATTAAAATCCTATGGGAAGTCAGTAGGAGCTTTAAAAAAAAAAACCCCACACAATTAAAAATCAATAGCATTGTTCTCTCTCTTTCTCTTCCTCTTCTCTTAGCTGCTGTAAGGAAAAATTTTCTTATATCTAGCACCAGATTATTTTCTTATTCAAATATCAGACTCAGACTTCTTGAAAAATACGCAATCTTCCATCCTAAGAGGTTTATATATCATTCCATTTAAATGTATAAAATAATAAAAATCTCCCAGTATTAATATAAAGTATTTCCTGGTATGCTATATGCTGATATAATAAAGATTTGATAATTCTCTTGCTTATAAATCAGTGAGAGTTTTTTGACAAAGAAAAAAAAACAAAAAAAAAATTCAATGACTTTTTATTAAACCATAGTGACTTTGCCTCTTTTTCTTTTCAAACCCACAGCTGAGTGCTGAGCACCTGTGACACCTGTAAACTGTGTGTGAATTTTCTCATTTTCTTTCATGTGTTTAATGTATCTATCTGCAGGTATACAGTCTATATTCACATGTGCATTCAGCTTCGTTATTGGTATATTCAGATTTCATTTTAAGTTCCTATTTTCTAAATGAATTTTTTTAAGTAATTCCTGTAATTCTTTACAGATTCTACCTCACACACCTACAAAGGGGAATAGATGGCATAAACTGGTCTTTTTTTCTTAGCTCTGGCTGCACACAAGTGCATGTGGCTGTGTGTGCAGGTGTTTGCTGGGGCTCCCAGGAGGCAGCTGTTTTCCCTTCTGCAAAACGTCACGGCCGTGCACAGCACCATGGGTCTGCCTCTGATGCTCCAGCCAGTGATGGAGTACCTGGCCCAAGGAGATGCAGCGCCAGACGTCAAACTAAAACCAAATAACATTTCAGCAGCCTTGCCTGAAGCTAAACTCTTGATTCCAACTCATTTTGGAGAGTTTTGGCAAAGTGACCATTGACCTACTTTTCCGTTTAGAAGTTCTGCATGTATATGTATATATGATGAATGCTCCTCAACCCTAATGTGCTTTAATATTAATAATAAGCACAATAATTATAGAACATTTGTCAGAAAGAGGCTTCTTGTTTTCCTTTTCTGAGGAAAGGTAGAGGCCAACAAACATGAAAGTAATGAGATAAGACTCATTTACTGGGTAGGTCTTCTCCAAAGAGAGAAGACCAGATGCATTTGTGATAATGCAGCCCCAGGTACAGGAACAACCTGTAGCTCAGCTTCCTCTCAACCTATTCAGGTGTGGCAACAGGCAGGTAATGGATGTGTAAGGTAGCGCAGTACACGGGATGGCAAAACTGCAAGCTACGCACAAGCAGCAAGCTCTGCTACTGAAAACGTTAGTTGGATTAATGTTGCTGTCTGCAGTAGCATTATTACTGTCTGCAGCAATGCTACTGTTCTGGCCCGCTGATGAAGTCAGCTTAATTAGTCAAGCAGAGCACTGTGTTGACACATCCATGCTCCTGCATCATCTCTTTTGCATATCACGTGCGTTTGGAGCCAGCTAACACAGCTGTATGCAACGCAGATATAGCTTGAAAGGTTAGGAATGGCTCCAGTGGAAACAGAATGATACCAACAGCTTTTAATACCTCCTTCTGGGCTTGTTTAAGAGAAGAAAAGGATACACTCTGAATTGTCTGACTAACTAATCTTAACTAAAACCTAACGAAGGATGGAACAGTTTGCAGGGGATTTTCTAGCTTTCACGTAAATCAAGAGACCGAGGTGAGCACAGACCCTGGCAGAGCCTTTGAACACTCTGCTAACTCATGCAATATAAACTGTTCTGCTTTCCCTAAGAGTGACCTCCTGCAAGTTAAATTCAATCGGAATTAAACCTCAGGACACCAAATCCAATTAACTAACTTCCTCCAAAGAAGACACAAGGTAAATATCTAGAGGCTAATATTCCAGGTTGAGCCATAAAAATGTGTAACATGCACTGAAGAGACACATGAGCTAGATCCAAGAAGACTGCACATAAAAGTACAGGTTGACTCCTACCCAAGCCAGGAGCTCCAGGCATAAACGTGGTGCTACTCTGACATAAAAACAGGTCAGGAAGCAGCATTCCCCACAACCTTGGTGCCACCTCCAAGGCAATGTTTCCTGCCAATCAACAGGGTATGGTAACTCAGGCAGGTCTCCCTGCTGCTGCAGCAGTCCCTCTCCTGGGTCCAGACCTGATGCTGGTACCTTGGGAGATATCAATTCATGCTCATTCCACAGCAAAGACAGGCACTAAGTGTTTTGTATTTGCATCAAGAAGATTATAGCCCTCAGAAAATAGTAATTAAAGGAATAACTGTTTTCTCAGGCTGCCTGCCTAATCAGGAAAAGCAAAATGTTTTCAGTGCAGCCCAAATTGGTGTTAAATGGAAGAAAGAACCAAAACAAAACAAACAAAAAAGAGCCCCGGGTTAAACAAACTGCTTTGTTGCTTCAAAATGAAATCTATTTGATGACTTTTTTAAGTTTCTGCATTATTTGTTTTAACTAGTGTTGGCAGTTTTGCATTAAAAATGCTTGTTTAAAAATAAATTGGTTTTCAAAGAATTTCATATTGCGTATTTTCTGAACCCTTTTCCTTTATTTCCTCTCTTTCACTAGAACCATTTGCCAATATGATCCAAATTTCAGAATAGTTTCTATAATTTGACTGCCCTGTCAAAACTGTGTACAATCAAAAATAGGAACTATTAAAAATTAGGACAAGAAAATCATCCCAGAAGTTCTAGGTGAGGTACTTTTAAGTTCCAAGATGTGATACAATAATTTAAGCAGGTATCTCTTTTTATTAAGTATTCTTTAATAGCAGTTTTTCCTATTAGTAAATCACCTTGTATGTATTTTTTACTGATATGACGGTATGAGAGCTTTGATTATTATAGTAGCAGTCACACTGGGGGCTCTAGTTCGTGTCTGCTGAGAAAAGTGTATGTTGCTCTGCTAGCACGTCTGAGAACAATCATGAGCCTCTTCTCCTGCTCATGAAAATCTCTTAAAAATCACTAACTGTTTGGTTTGGTTTTGTCTTCTCATTCTTTGCTTTGACTTTTTTCTGTTTACCTTCTTATTTCTGAGCCTCTGAAGGACACTATTTTTCATTTTCTTGGATTTTTTCCCAGCAGTAAGCAACAAAGATGACAGAGCAGATCCCAATGCTCTGTACTAATTGTGGGACCTTTTAAAAGAATACTGATTACTTTATGACTGGAAATAAAATGATGAGTTGGAAACACTGGAAATGCAACCCTAGAACTGCTCTCTGTCTGCAATGATGCGATTATTGCATGGGTGAATTTTCACCACAAAATCACTGAGGTCTGAGGAATGACTTTGCATCTGTCTCTCAATTGCAGTTTTAACATTGCAGCAATGAACCAGCTACCTGGTTAAAAGAAGCTGAAGCAGCTGAGTCTAGTCAGGTTTTCTTATGTTTGCCACTTGCCATCCTGAAGAACTTAAAACTTTGGTTCAGGCCACAAAGACAGGATTAAGGGAAAGCAAAAAAGGAAAAGCTATGTTGTTGCTGTCTAGTACTGTTAATACTGTTTCGTTTTCTTTTGTTTTGTTTACTCTGCCCTCTGCCTTCGGAGTCCCATATCTTGTGCACAAGTTTTTGTCTAAAACTATGGAGACTAAGAAATTCTCCAATCTCTGGTTTCAGCAGAAATGAGTGCTTCCTCATATAAGGAAACTGATGATAAAATTGGAAGAGCTTGTTATACAGCTTGTGTTTGGCTTTTTGATATTCTGCTTTTTATATGATTTATGCTTAAAAAACAAACACAAATAAGTGCACAGAATGTTACTCCAGCTGATTTTGAAATAGAAAGTCATATTAACTATCTAAGCACATATAAAAATATCTGAAACCAGAGTTATTTGTAATGCATCTTTTCTATTTATATCTGAGCAATAGGAGTCTGAGGTGATGGTGGTATATCCATACCAGCTGCTTATATTTGCGGGACCCTATAGTGGACCAATATACACAGTATGTATGGAGCTGTATTTCACTTAGTTAAAGTATCAACAATCTAGTGATTATAGTGTAAAAATAGAAAAGAAACTATGAGACTCTGAAACTATTTACATGTTTAACTGCTTGCAATTGCCAGTGTGGTTGTTTAAATAAGGAACTTTATTTTAAGACATGGTCAGACAAATTTGTCCTGTCTTGTAGGGCCAAATTATATGATTTTTCTACAAGGACTTTGGGGGCAAAAGATTGACAGAATTCAGGTGTGGATTTTGTATGAGAATTTTAAATGCAGATGTTTCCACAGTCACTAGGGCCTGGGGTCAGCATGAAAGAAGATTGTTACTAGTGTCATCTATTTATTTACATACAAATTTTATGGGGTTTGCTTGGAACGTGAAAAATTAGCAAAAGAAAAGTTAATTATGACGATGATTTTCATAGCAGGGGCTGTCAATTAGACAGTCTACTGTGAAGCTAAGTAACATTAATAATTTTGTAGAATAGTTTTAAAGGTTTCAGATGCAAAACAATGCAGGTGTAAGCAAACAGTCTTTGTCTATTGCTCTGTTTCAGATACCATCAGCACAGTTTCTGAAGCAATGGTGGAATGGCAGGAGACCATTTGTCTGAGTTTCATCCCATTTCTTACAATAGAGTCAGGACTGTTGTTATTGTTAACTATATTAATATATAAGTATATAGGCAGTATTGCATTATTATTAATAATAATGAGTTTCCATTCTCTTCTTTTCTTCACATTTCCTTTGCTTCCTACCCTCTTCTCAATTTCCTTCCTTTCTACCTCTTCCTTGAGCTCATTTTCTTCCCTCTTCGCTTTGCTCTTGGCATCCGTAGCTGTGGGGAGCGGAGGAGATGAGGCAAGCACCAGCCTGGGCTGTGGAAAGCTGCCCAGCCGGCTGCAGAAAGCATCTCTGAGAGGCACCTCTAACCAGCTCCATGGAGGCACTTATGGCTTAAACACAGAGCCTTGAATACAACCTGCCAGTGAGTGGGTAGCAGTGGGAAAAGCAAAGGTCCTTGCTCTCTGCGACTGGTCCAGGTGAGGCTGCAGGACATTGCAGTCTGAAAGGCGTTTTGTACTCTTCAGTGTATAATTGCTGGCTGAGGCACAGAAAGTCGGGGTAGCCTGGCAGTCAGGGACCTTTTGCTTTTCTCTCTTGATTCTGAAAAAATGCATACTTTCTGTATTGAGAGGTTGCAGACTTTATTTATAAACTGAGATTATTTCCAAAGTGGGTTACCCTTCCCTGTTGGTCTCTCCTCCAGCACAACCTTTACCAGCTATTTCATTGTATCTTGAATGAGCTCTACCATAAAAGTAAATAAAAAAATACCTCTAAAAAAGTTGCATACTTAAAGCTGGCTACTTAAATGACTTTAATGTTATGATGGATAACGTAATAGTGTGAGTAGTAAAAACATGAAATACCATATTTTCACCACTTTTTACAATATATATGCTATTTATAAACCATGAAGTACTTGCCTATGGAAATATACATTCCCATATGATGCAAAATGCAGCTTGTTAAATTTTACGGGCCAGATTCAGTTCTAAGCTGCATGAGCAAATCCAAAGTAATACCACCGTTTTTCCACACTCTGGATCTACATCAACATAAACCAGCAGAATCTGGGTCTGCAGATTTTAATTACATACTTCTGAAGATTTTTTCCCTGGTTTTTAACAATTCAGTCTGCTTTTTCATCCATTTTCTCTTATACTGTGTTTACTCTGTTCACTGGCTGTTCAAATAAAACGTATGCTGTGGAAATACAAACTGTTTGTGGAAGACAGACGTGGAACTGATACCTGGTGTGTGTCTGCCTCAATGTAGGACTCTGCTGATACCATTTTGTTACTGTTTTAAGGAAGATGTAAAATGGAGCTAACTACTGTATTTCTGGTTGAAAACACATTTATATGACATTTATGCTTAAATATTAAAAGTATTTTATTTCCAGTACGTATGTAAGTGTGCATGTATATACGAATATGATTATAATTTATTTTTTTATTTGTGTGCCTGGTTCTGTTTATTAGCCACTAATCTATTTCTTTGTCACCATTAAACTAATTAAGCAAAACAACTAAAAGACTACCCAGCTGCTAAACCTGATGTCCTGCCATGGTATAGTGCTCTTACTTTTAATATCATTCCACTTTGAGAATTCACACGTGTATGTATACTCTAGTTTGTCATTTGGACTTAACTTCTTGTTCATCAAAAATACTTACAGTCCAAAGGTATTACTCCTGGACATAATAATGTGCTTAATATAAGTAAAACTTGCTTTATTTTCCAGCACTGAAGTCATGTTATTAAAAAGAAAGGGGACAGGTGTCTGCCCTTTTAGTATCTGTTCTTTTCTCTGTTGCTGGACTCCTGTCAGTACAAAAATAAGAAATAACTTTTAAATGTCAAAATAGCCATGTGGTCTGAAAGAACTGAAACCCTTATTCTAGAAGTATATAAGCTTCCATCAAATAAAATAGTTAAGTACATAAGGTAGAAAGTAAATAAACCACGCTTATTTTAGGAAAATGGATAGTCTACTTGCCTTAGTAGGTCTATTTAAGTTATGACAGTCTGATTCTTTTTTTCACTAAAAATCCTTTGTTCCCATCTAACAAAGGAACATAGAGAGAATTACTGTGGTGATATGGTAAAAAGCAGGGTCCGTCCCAAATACGGGCCAGAGGTGCTTTTTGGAGTCTCAGGTTAAGCAGCTGCTCAACTTCATCTAGACCTGTGCAATTACCAAGCTCCTCACTTCCTTCAAGACTGACTAGCAGGTAGGATTTACTACAAATATTTGATGAATGCATGCGCATTTGAGTTGGAACAGGGTGCACTGTTTGAGGCTTACTGTCTTGAACATGCAGATGTTCAAGCTGCACTGATGTGTAAAAGACCATTTTCACTCACAGACACCAACTGTTTGTCCAGTCCATGCTAACAGCCATCAAAGGAGCTGGGTGGGCGTATGTACACACCAGCTCTCAGAGGGTGAGCTATGCATCTTGCATCTCTCAATGACAAGAGGATTTTGGCTTGCAAGGTCAAGGAGGTTGGCCTCTTGTGAACTGGAGCAATACAGAACTGGGTCATGACCCTGTAGAGATTTGTGCACATGCTTACTTTTAAGCATGTGATCAGATCCATTGATTGCAGTGGTGCTGTTTGCATATCTAAATTTAAGCACATACATACTCCTTTGCAATTCTGAATTTTTACTATGTATGGCTTGAAAGATATTTTGGAGAAAAGTAGTATTTTCTAGATCCTTTTTATATTACAGTCAGATATCTTTCAGTAGCATGTAAATTAATTCAAATTTACACTGCATATAGTACCGTGTCTATCTGAAAAGGAAGACCAGAAATAACTATAGTTCAGGCTTTAAAATCTAAATTCCAGTTTTAAGTAGGACACAAGTAGTCCTTGTTGCAAAAACCATCTTAGAATTCGTCACTATCTGCAGTTTCAACTCTGAGTAGATGCAGCTCTGCGTTCACTTGGGTGTCATAGGTCATGGCCAAGGTGCCACAGAAGTGTTTTAAGAAGCTTGGTTAATCTTTGCCAGCACTCCATCGGGCTCTAGCTAGTGCTCACAAACACCATTTTCATGATCATTCAATGAAATTAAAAATGCCAAACCTCAGTTTCAGTGTTAAAGGAAACATAACAAAAACTATGTTCCTTCACTGAATGGAAAAATGGCTATAAATTAGGCAAACTTAAAATAAAACTTCTCTAGTGGAATGGTTTTATTTTTAAAAAGACAGGCACATGCACTTCCAAACATGCACAGTTGTTTATCTTCCAAGTGAGATGCTTATTCCTGTGAAGCCCTGCAATTGCTTTCATACCATTCAAAGTGGGATTATACAATTTACAAGAAAAAAAAAGGAAAGAAAAAAAAGACATTTTTCCTTGACAATGAAAAAACAAATTAATGAGTTCAGGATGTGGTTTATAATCTCCTTCCAACATCCTACATGCGCAAGCCCTGAGGTCTCTTCCCATGCAGCCTGTGCAGGCTGTGCTAGAATCACAGAATCCCTCAACCCAGACATAGACAACAACTGAACAGCAGCTCATTGCAGGACTGGATCCTTCCTTTGATGCAACACAGTAAAAATTCGACTTGATAGAGCATAGGCTGAGGAAGAAATGAATGAAAATAAGTGAAATTTTAACGTCACATAGTTAAGTTGCCCCAAATATTTTGTCTTGGACTTCGTGTCATTTAGTAGCTTTTCAGTGGCAACGTGAAAAGCAACAAGGGCTGAAAGATAGGAAGGAACCCCATCCATTACAAGTTGTAAGGATTACAGGGGTAGAACAAAAAATTAATATATCTACATTATTAATATGTACAAAAATATTTCCTAAAACATGAACCATAGAAAGCAAATGGTGGCTTTACCCAACAAAACTTACCTCAGAGGAGAGCTTATTATCCTCATGACCATGCCCACAAACAGAGAACTGTGCTCATTAGCAAATGTGTGAATTTTTCACCTATCCCCAGATAGTGAATATTTGAGTTTTTTAAAAAAGGATTAATTCCGTTTAAGCCAATAATTTCATGGTTCGAGTTAAGACTATGTCTTAACTGGGTCTTCAGGACCCAGATGATCAAACATTGTTATTATTAGGTCCAAACAGAAAAAGTAAGAAAGAAAATTTCTAAATCACAAAGTAACTGAAAGATTAAGTACACTTCTTTGATACATATGCAAACTGATATGATTTGTAACTGATGGAGGCGTTAGTAAATTCTAATTAACATGTTTTGTAGTGTCATTAAGTTAGAAGACTGATTTTGTTTCCATCTATCATTCCCTTTCTTTCAGAACAAGCCTAAATAAAATTTAAAAAAAGAAGCTAAGCAAAGTCTAGTAAAGAAAAAGAATGCGTTCTGTTTTAAACATATCACCTGGAATAAAGTATTATT
>VYZW01057345.1:24782-35535 GCA_013401315.1 Balaeniceps rex | reverse complement strand
CAAATAGAAAACAGTAGAACAAGTGGGTGAAAAGGGCAGAGATGTTTCTAAGCTAAGACAATGTATGTGGGCTACAAAATAGAGGGATTAGAGGCTCTGTAGGACACTTGACATTAGTATGTCGTAGAAAAATAATCACAAATAGAAAACATGCACTAAAGAAAACACAGAAATATAAGAGAGATGGTGGTAAAGAAAACAGAACTGTTTTCAATTGAAATCTCTTTGGTGAGATGTTCAAAACAAGCAGGACTAGTTGCTGAGATTCTGCTATAGGCTATGTAGCTATGCAGGAAAAAAAATTCTTGGGTAACAACAGATACTTTTCTATCACACTCACGGGAATAAATACTACCTTAAATTTCCTACAAGCAAAACCAAGATAACAGAAATAGTTGAGTTCAATTATTCCTTAACATCAGAGCCAAATCTAAACAAAACCTGCTACAAATAAAATAATTATCTGAAAAATGGCTTTTACAAACAGTTATACAAAACATGATGGAAGACTTTGACTGACAGAAACCCTGGTCAGAGGGATTACAAGTTTACGTGGCACAGATAGATAACCAACCTCAAATGAAGTTTTCAATGTGACTGGAGCAAAATGAGATATTAATGAAATTACTTGGCTAGGAAAACTGAACTGAAGCCATCAGATACTTAGATATAGAGGAGACCTAAAATTACTTGAAGTTGAGGTTCAAAAATGCATGAAATTGCCAAGAAAAAAGAAAGAAAAAGAGAAAAAATGAACTTTTAGAGAGAGCCTCCAGCAATCACCTGCACTAAAAAGCCTCTGAAGAGAGATTTTAGCACTCCTTATAAAAGCTGACATGAAATCAGAAAAAGTGCTGCTCAGCGAAGGAAGCTTCTGTTGGAAAGACAGAAAGCACAGGGATAAAGTGAGAATTCCCAAGAGCCAAGCCCTGACAAAGCAAATTAAACTGAACAGCAAACTATTCTTCATATAAAATCAAAGGAAAACATAAATAATATATAACACACATAATATACAATGAAATAAGAAATATAAATAAAAAGAAAAGGACAATGATTGTTAATAAGCAAAGAGCTGGAAGAGGAAAAAGGGCCTGAAAACTAAATGAGTACTTGGCTTCAGATTTTAACAAGGACTGTGATGAAAAACATAGGTCAGGACAGGGTGACTCATGGCTGAAAGTGTGTGGAAAGTGTGAAAAGTGAAGTTATTGCAACTGGTGTGGAAACTCACTTCGAAGGTTTTAATTTACTTGAACACAGGCAGACAGACAAACTACGTCCCAGAATAGTAAGAAATTGGCATGAAAAACTCCCAAGTCCAATAACACAGACCAGTAAACAAATTTGTCAAATCAGGAATGGAAAACAGAAAACACAATATTTCTACTGAAGAAAGGGAAACAGAGTGATGCAAGCAACAACACATCTGTTAGCTTGACCTCAGTGTTATGTATGTCCTGAAAACAAGTTCTGAATGAAAGGACAATTAAATGAGTAAATAAAAGCACGTTCAAATGCACCATGGATTGTGCCAATGGAAAATCAAGCCCAGAGAGGCTGCCATTTTAAGAGCTCACTATTTTTGTAGGCAAAGGAAATGCAGAACTAATTTATCTGGATTTCAGTAAAACATTACCTCGAGTGCTATATGAGAAGCTATTACAGAATAAGGATTATTAGAAGAGTGTTACAGTAGGCTAAGAAATTGTGCCGCAAGGGAAACTATTAAGCTAGGAAAAGGTTACCTGTTTAGTTCCCCAAGCACTGGTTTTGGGACAAGCATCTCTTTTAGTAGTCTCAGTAATGATCCTGGCATAAAAGGTAGGAATGTGAACATAAAACAGGCTGCTGAAGTGAAATCTGTAGATTGTCAATGCAGAAGATGGGGCTGTATATTGTGTGCAGTAAGAAACAGGTAATGAAAACCCTAAAACCAGAAACAAGATGAAATGTATAATACGCTATAATGTATGATAAATACATCATCATGCATAAACCCTATTATGCGGTTAGGGATTACTGACATTAACTTCTGCCATGAACTGGGGGAGTGTCATCTGAAACATGAGATTTATTAGTTGATCAGATCAGTTATCAGCCATCAGCATGACAGACAAGAAAACATGCTAGGACTTACAGATAGAAAAACATTAACACCATTAATAAAGGTCTGATGAGATTTTCTGTGGCATACTGGGTATGATGATCACAGGAAAGGAAAACCCATCTTACAAAAGTGTTCAGTTCACTTAGTATGGATATTCAAAGCTAACTAGAATTGTTCTTAGTAGTTCTAGATTTGGAAGAGGTGGGTAATAACCAGGGAGGAAAAAGAGCTGTTTAAGGTACAGGACAAAATGCAGATAAATAACCAAAGTGACCACAAGATAATACAGACTGCAAATTAGAAGTCTTGTGTCCGTCCAAGATATGAGATTATAGAACAATTTTCCAACAGGAGTAGCAGGAACAAACCAAAACCAACATGTCCTCCCTCCCCTGTGCCAAAGGTGTCCCCCTCATTCTGCACACAGGCTCAAAATAAAGAAGAGATTATATAGTGTCAGTGTCTTTGACAGTAAATAGGTTGATTACATGACCCAGAAGGTTTTTGCCCCTCCTAAGAATCCAATAAATGGAAATGCCAAAATAGCAACTCCTCTTGCTTTATGAAACTGCATATAAAAATTACATAAATACAGAAGTTTGTAACTTTGGGAACCTCTGAAAACCCTGGAGCCATCCCTCTTGATTTTCTTCTGACCAAGTCTGTTCCATTTCACACCCAATTAAGGTGGCACTACCTTGTGCAACGTTAGTTGTATAAAGAGACTACCGAGACAAGAGCGAAAGAAATGCACTTACTAACAGCTTTTTTCTTATAAATTTGCATGCATATTCTACCAGCCTGACAGTATGGCGTATTGACTAGTTCCATATGCTTCCAGTAAGGAGGGTCTCTGGTGATGGTGGTGAGGAACAGAAAGATAATTTTATTTAGATTATTTTTTTATTTAGAGTAATTGTCACAGAAGTAAAAGGCGATCTCGACTGCTGTATGATTTTATAAAATGATGTTAACACAGTAAAAATGAAAATACCCACCTCCAAGAATGTTTTTTTTCATGTAGAAGTACAGAAACTCTCTCTGCCTCAATCATACCAGACACAAAAGAATCATCAAGAAAGGAAAATTGTACAGTGACACAGTAATACAAAATACTCATTTGAAAAACTCAACATGCACCAATACAGTAAGTCATCTATTCTCTCTTATCAGTAAAAGTACTTTCAAAATTTAGTTCTCAACGAGTGTATAAGCCTCCTGGTTGGAAATATATTGAGTTTTTTTATATGCTACCGAGAGCATAACAGTATAAGACAAAATGGCTGCATGCAAGTTTCACAGAATTGCATCCCCCACCACAGAAAAATAGGTATGTTGTCTATAAAAATCCCACCAGAGTAGAGTTTCTCACAGTTTACCAACTGAAGACTAACCAGGGCTGAAATGAAACTACTTGCTCTTCCACTACTTTGATGTTTCAGGTACAGTACATAGATATTTCAGGGACATGCAGCCAGGTAACTGAGGTTTGTAAAATAATAGGCAGTGAAGATGTCTGGTACGAATAGAAATATCCAATAAAAGAACCAGCTGAGGTTGCTCCAAATATAATACTGTCTCTTTAGACTTGCTAACCACTGGAGAGAAGTAAATAAGGCAGAAAGCAGGTAGCTCTGCATGCAGAGAATTCATAATAATATACAGAAGAAAGTGTAATCACACTTGAAAGTATGTTTAGTACTATACAAGTAATGAAGTACTTTGCAAAACCAGAGTCTTAGGAAGATAGCAAACAGAGCAAAAAAAAAAGTTCACATTCATTGAGTTGACATAGGCTCTGACGCAGCCAAAAGTACGCTGTGGTGTTGCATCACAGTGCGATGGTAAGCAGCACACAGCATCGCCGCCCACAGCTTGGCTGCCAGACTCTTGAATTTCCCAGTACAAAGGAAAATAGTTTGCATTAACAGACTGGGAGCTCCCTGACAGCAAAAAGTTCCCCAGTGGAAAACAAATATGTATTTGGAGGGAAGAAGTACATGGAGTTGCCATTCACAAATACTGTATACAGTTTTTAGGGAAATACAGGAAGCATAGTAGTATGAAGCCTAAAATACCACCCATCCAGTGTTTTGTTGGTCAGAGGAATCCATGATTTTAAATTCAGTTCAATACTAGTCTTCTGTGTCATAGAGAAGAAATCTGGAATTTCGTACAACAGTTTCACATGCCACCTTAAAATGACACAACCAGTAGGTCACTGGAAAGTTTTGCATTTGAAACAATTATTCACATAATGAATTCCAAATGTATTTCAGATATTTTAATCTCTTAATATATGTAGAAACCCCCATATAAAACCTGGTAAGACTTGTCAGGCCATTCAGCATTTTGATATATCAGCTATACTTTTGGAAGACTTCTTTTCTCCACCTTCCCCTCCCCATATAAGTTAATGTTTGCTTTATTGGATATAATTACTGAAAAAAATCCAGTTGAGATTAGATTTCATTTATAATTAATGATGAATGTGTCAAAGTATTATGATGTTGTTTATCACACTGCTTGCAATGTAATTTAGTGCAATAATACTAAGACTCGCCATGTGACAGTTATTTAGCATTTAAGTCTTCTTAAGATGCTCTGCAGAGTATCCTGAATGTTAACTATGGGAAGATTATTTTATACAAAAGCAGCTTCAGGCAAAATGTAGCGACAAGTTGCGAGAGCCCAGCAAAAGCTCTTAAATCTTATGTCATCTACAATCTGGAATATAATAATTAAATAATCTAGACATGTTGTAAAGCTAATGAGAAATCCAAAGGATAAAATTAAAAAATGACATTAATAGGGCAGCTTAACCATGTGAGAAAAAAAACAGTCTTTGTTCTTTCTGATACAATTTCTGAAAAGATCTCTTCCTTTTAAATGTGTACATACACACAAAAGATTGAAACCTAAGATCCTGGGGAGGGGGGGAAGTAATAACTTTGGATGCCATAGACAGATAGCCCAGGGTATTTTAAGGTAAATCTGAGTTGTCCCGGTTTGAGTTGTTTTTCTCTTTGTAGCCACTGAATTAATTTTGTTTTCACCTCAGACTTAGTTCTAAAGAATTTTCTACTCTCGGGGGTCCCTGTTGAGTATTCATTTGTATGCTTGTGAATCCTGTCGCTGGCCTTAGGCCTTCTTCTGCAATCAATGTGCAAGTTTGCCCTAGGGAGCTGTGTCCCAGACAGCACAGAGCTGCTCTCAGTGACCTCAGATCTGAAAGGAAAGTGACAGTTTTACATGCGTTGCCTGTGACGACTAAACAAAGATAACTGATTGCTGCATGTCTTTTCCAGGAAAATACCAGGCATGGAGGGAAACAACAAAGAATACGTTCATTATTTTTGTAGCTAGTTTTTGTGGTTAAAATGAAAAAGTTTTAATGCTCGGTCTAAGTCTAGATGCAAGTGCTAGTTTAAGAGAAATTGTACAAGTATATAGAAAATCAGTTCATTTTGGGACATTGTTTTCAAGTTGTGACATGCTGAAAACTCACATTTAAAGTTCAAACTTCGCAAAGGAATTTGTTTATTTTGCTGTAATTTCTCACTGTGCCATAGCATTCTGTGCACATATGACATGCCATATACAATTTACTAACGTGTTGTAATTCCATCCTCCTAAACTCAAATACACTTCAGGGACACGATTCTAGCCTCTGATTAAAAAGCACAGTTCTCCACAAGTTCTTCTGAAAACAAACCAAATACTAAAAGTGCTTAAAGCTCAACTGAGACATAAAATATATGTAATCTTTCACCGAGTTCTGCCATTCTTGTAGAAATAATTCTAAAATATCATTACTTTAGTATAAACCTGTAAATAAAAATACTAACATCTTGTTGCTATGTCTGAACTGCAAAAAACCCCTCTGTGCATTTCCTTTTCAGTTGCAACCTATTAAAATAACTGATCATCTGTGTTTTCATAATAGGCATAGTCTCTAGATTTTAGGGTGTTTAGCAAACTAGCTCTTTTTAGGGTATTTTGTGTCTAATATTGTATATTTTTTGTAGAAGGGATATACCTGATAATTCACTGTCAAGAACATTTTGCCTAATGCAGTTTTGCATTTACTAAAGTTTTTAAAGCTACATTTGTTATTGGAATGCAGTTCTGAAGATACCATGTTTAATAGAACTTGACTAATGTTTTTGTTCAATTAGCTATCATACCATCTATTAAAATTCTGGTGTTCAAACTCACTGGAGCCATTTCAAAGGCTCCTTTGAGAAAAACAGAATACATTAGTGAGGTAAGTGGAAGATTTTCGAGAGGTACGACATCTGATATTGGCACATCCATCATCACAAAAAGCTTGGAAAATTTTAAGCTATGCAGAAAGAATCAGCATTTTTACCACCTTCTGTTACCATAATAACAAATGCAAATGATGGAATGGACTGAAGATATTATTGATTATGCATAGAGATGGATATTGATTAACCAGAAAGATCCTGTTAAAATTTGACTCTCAAGAAGCACTTGGCCCCAGGCCTGGAGAGTCTGGCTACTAATGCAAAGGTGAGCCCCAGAGCTTTTGAATTGTTCTAATCACACCCCTGCAGCAAGCACTATAGGCAAATATATCGAGGACTGTAATTAGAATTTGTGACTCTTTCTCCCCCACCTCCTCCCTGTGCTAGCAGGTAGATGTCACCAAGTAGAGCATTTGTGCAGGTAGGCTGAGAAAGAGCACTGTGCTGCTTGCTTCTGCTTATAGGGCCTGCGTTTGCAGAGGGAGGTGGTGCCTGAGGGGTTTTCTGGAGAGCCTGGCAGGGACACACACTGCTGGCTCCCACCACGGGACGTCCTTTTGGAGTACTGGTGCCTATTTGCAAGTTCTCTGTCTTTTAGATCTTGCACCTTCCCTTGGTCTCAATAGCTGCCAAGCAACCTGCTATGTTGCCTTTGCTTGCACTTTTTCCTCATGAAGATTGAAGCTACAATTTTTAATAAAAAAAAAAAAACTTAAGGTTTTCATTAATATTAAGGGAGTCATCTTGACTTCCTTCCCTGCTTTCGGGCAGATACGTGGCAGTTGGTTCAGTTTATGACCAAGCTAAATCCCTGCAAACCATCCATTGAAGTGGCGAAACGCGACTTGAGTCGTTTCAAATTTCTTTCCTATATACCTGTGAGATATATGTCCTCAGTGTTTATCCTGATTAGAGTCAATTGGACACTTTCCAAAAAAACTGCTCACAAGTACCTGCTCAGGAACATGTTCAACCATTCAACTCAGCCAGCCACCTTGCAGCACTCTGCACAGTAGGCCAGCTCAATGGTGCTAACTACACTTAACAGGTTATAAATTAATACCTTGTGTCCTACCATGGACATACCCATGAAGACATGATAATGAAATACAAGCAATGTACATTAACCTAAATGCAACTGTGAGTTTATTATCTTCGTTTGCATGCTTTCCTTAGTCACTATTTAAAACCAAATCTTAGTGCAGGTCTGACTGACCTTTTTGCAGTGCCCACATACAGAAGATAAATACTGCTCTCCTGCTTTATGAAGGTGAACTGGAGCTTAAAAAGAAAAGAGCTGCGGTTCCCATTTTGAGATATTACGGGTTCTGTTTTCAGGTGCTGGGAATAGCTACTGTTCTGCCAACTAATGTCGATGTTGGATTTCAGAGTTTAACAGAGGCTGGGGAAATAAAATCTGCAGCCACTTCCAAAAACTGTGTTAAACAGCAAAGATACTTATCCTAAATTCAAACAAAAATTTTATGGAACTTGAAAAAGAAAGATGATCCAGATCTCTCATATCCTAAGAATTTCCTTTAATCATAGGCTATTACTCCTTTGTGGAGTCAAAGTACACTAGCAGATTGCATACTGAGTAAAGAACTGCAAGTAATCAGTATTACATACATCTAAGACACAAAGCTGAACAGAGAGACTGTCTAAAATCAAGATTTCATCTGGAATAGGACAAGAATTCCCTAAAGCAAGTAGAGAAAAATATTTAGTCTCAGAGCCTCTGAAAAGCACAGTTAACATGACTGTTTAATATGCGAGGATTGCTTTAAAGTATCAAGGGACTATTTGAAGACAACATAAAGAAGATACGAAATAACATCTGTGATAAAAAACAATACTACCATACAGACTATGCTGTATGTAGCCTCTCCGGGTCAGCAAAACTGTGTACCATTTGGGAGGCATGGGACCAGATAACATGGTCTTGTTGAGTACTTTGGTTCAGAAGCAGCAGCAATGGAGCACCACAGAGCATTTCTTAATTTGCAAGATGCAAAATAAACGGCCCTTTCTTTTCTAGATCACTTGTTCTCCTTTGCTTTTTATAAAGGGCTGATGAATCCTTCCAAAGCAAGACAGTGTAGGTGCAGTTCTTGAGAATAGCAGGTACACACACACTTGCTCTAAGCAAACAAAGCAAGCTAGCACATCTTAGCTGTTCTACCTCCTGGGGTGTTTTGATACAGACTGATTAGCCCACAGCTAATATTTATCCTAAATAAGTGCCAAGAATTTGCACTGCCCCCTCTTGGAGACACTGGGTCCTCACTCAGTGTTCTGGAAGACTTTGTGCTTCTCTGGGAAAGCATCTGCTGTGTTTAGCCAATTTCTGGGTTAGGAAAAAAATCCAGCAGCCGTGCATCTCTCTTACTGTTCAAACACAAATTAACTATGTTTGCCCAGGTGTAGATAATTTCTATTTAAGGAAGTAGCATTGTTAGGAGCAAACAGTCTCTCTAACCTAACCAAAAATAAACTCCATGTTAGAAAAAAAAGTCTTCATCTGGGAGGCTGGTTTTGAAGTTGAACCAGCTAAACCACATTATCTTCCGGTGAGAAAACATGCGATAAAACTCTTCATTTAAGCAAAATATGTCATAAAGGACAGAAAAATCCATGTTTACTTCCAACACAGTCAGCTAAAATCTCATTCTTCAACAATGAACACATTGTGGCAAGAGGAGGTTAGAGATAAACTAAATTGAATATAGTGTAATTATATATAATTGTGATTGTACTGGTAATTATTTTTCTTAATTTGAGTCTTTATCAAATGGCTGAGGAAATATTTATAATGTAATTGTTATGCACACTGGCACAATCGTAATTCACACTGCAAATACAGGGCATCCTCTAAAGCTTTTCTTAAGAGTCAAGTATAATCAGGGGATTGCAAAACAAAACCAGAAAAACAATGGAGTGAAAACAGAATAATTAGTCAACGTTTCATTGGGATAATCTTACAAGGAAGATCATAAAAATGTAATTTATAAAAGAAGCCTGCAAAACTGTCACTGGTTTTTAGTCAGAATGTCAACGTTTTCTACCAATGCAGGATTTCTGCAAACAGGATTATTACTGATGCATCTCATATATGCCAAGAAGGTCTTATTCTCTTAGGATGCTGCTATAAGGCAATGCTAAAAGGGAAAAGACAAACTTTGAATTTTTCAGTCATAAAGAAATTCTCATTTTAAATGGTAATCAAATTGCCAGGATGAAAAGGATTCAAGGTTTTATCACTTTGTTGACTGTATTTCCCCACAATCAGGGAAGTAATTGAAATAAAAATATTAAGACAGAATGTTGGAAATAGTACAAGGTAACACTCTTCTTGGATCTGCCCAGAGACTTCAAGAAGACCCAGCAGGGACCTGAACTTCCAAACCTAATTGGGGCTGTCTAGATATGTACGTTATTAAACAAATAGAGAAAACACAATAGACATTATGCCTCACTGAATTTTAGTTGCCTGAGGTTGCAGAATCAAGTTTATCTTTCAGTGTAAGATGCTGTCTAAAAATCAATCACTAACCTAGACAGTGTTCACTTACACTAGGTATATTGAAATACTGCCCCCCCCGCCCCCCCCCCGGTTCTAAAATGATGCTGCTAACTGTATTTTTTTTCTTCCTTTTAGGATTAAGGTTTATTCAAAGGCATATTATAAAGGGGATTATCTTACTTTTACTGTGCAGTTTAGCTTAATGCCATGCAAGGACTGTCAGAAAAGTCTTTTTTTTTCGTGCAAACAGAAACAGATGCCAAAGATATTTTCCCCTATGGAAATCAGACAAATGGTACTGTCATTGCTTTCTTTTTTTCCTGCAGATCTGTAATGCATATGGTAATTATATCACCATGGGATGTCAAATCACTGTGGTGTATGAAGCCAGAAAGTCTCCGTTGCAATTGATAACTATATGTTCCAGTACAAATGAAGTTATACTGTGCTTTGTTTTAAATTTAAGAACCATTTATTTATTTCATCGCTACAATAGAATACAATAGAATTTATTTCATCCCTACAATAAGGCTATTCCCTAGAAATTAAACTTTGTTAGAATTCTGGCTTTGGCTTAAGGAGAAATGGGCAAGAAGCAGAAGACAGTGTCTGGATGTCTATTTATTTTCAGTGGAGCGCCAGCAAACGCTGCCTGATTTAATGGTGTCTAAACCTTGTAAGGCAAGTTTTATGAAGAGAGGTAAACAGGTTTCCTAGCAGTAGCGGTTGGTCCAATAAATTAGGTTACTGCAACTTACGAGCATTGCCTCACTTGCATTTTAGACTATTGTGACTACAACAACTCCCATATCCTTGGAGTCTCGGGGCAAAAATTTGGCTGAACACTTC
>VYZW01057345.1:2950-21929 GCA_013401315.1 Balaeniceps rex | reverse complement strand
CAGAAATTCAAATTAATGGATTATTAATCTTTAACTTGGGAAAGCAGCAGAGATAAAAGTTTACTTAAACAAGATGATCTGCTGAGAATTCTTATGATATATACATTTTTAACATTCCTACAGCCATTTGAATAGATGAAGGTAAATCTCGTTGGCTGTTATAACTGCTTCATTAACTACAAAATGATCTCTTCAAGATTCACATTCCCCCCTTTAGCTCATAATTTAAATAAACCAGGCTAGGATAAGAAATCTTCCTTTATCTTTGACTCACAGTTCTGATTGCCAAGCATTTGTGTTCATCAGACAGGAAGGAAGATTAAATGAGAACTTATTCAGTACTCCCTGCATGGGAGAAGTATGTGTTAATTTACATTTTCTTGCACATGGAGAACTGAAATAAAACCCATATTTGCTATACTTTAACCGTAGTTATATTGTAAGTTTGATTTGTCAAATAATTTGAATTTCTGAAAATTTCACATGGTTGATCTTAAAAGGTAGCACATCCACTAAGGTATGCAAGGATTTGGTGACAATGTTAATAGCATGCAAGTATTAAGAGAAATTTTTAGAGAACACAGAATGAATATATCTACATTCCTATACATATTTCATACAAATGAAGACTGCAGGTGTTTTCACACTGTGGACATTAATCTTCATATACTTTATTCCGTAATAGAAGGATTTACAAAAAATATTTAGGATGTCTGCTACAAACTGGGACACTAACAATTTAGGAGACCATTCTCCTTTAACGAGAGAAGCATAGCACAGTTTGATTCACGTTTTTTATAGAAGCTGAACACATTCGGATGTCTTCTTGGCTGGAGTTAAAGTTTTACATCAATTCCATTAATAATGTTTACTCATGCTCCGTTGTGAACTTATATAAGCAACACAGTTTAAAGAATACAAACAAGAAAGTGATGAAGGTGCTCAACCATCTTGGAAATGCAATCATGTTATTAAGATAAAATTGGCTTCATTATATCCTATTATTTAAAACATTTTGCAGGCCAAGTCCTTTATCAAGGTCTGGTTAGCCACACCACAGCATTTAGTCCTCAAAATTAAAAATTGCACCTAGCATCTCTGTGTGTAAACCTCATTGTAAACCCACCACTCGGTAAGAGAGAACAGGAAGAGTTACAGCTGCGTGAAGTTGTTACATCTAGAATGTATACTTATACACAGTCAAAGCTTGCAGGGAGGACTTTTTCCATAGCTATCTGTCTACTGGTAAATCAACTACGGTGTCCTTATATATATAAAATCCCAAATTCTTTAGAAAACATCATCTAAAGTGCCTGGTCATTCTTCTTTTTGTTGATCTGATTTAATCATCGCACTCATTAAATGCCAGGAGTGTAATTCTTATGAACAATTAGAGAGGCGGTTTTCCTGCTCATCCCCAATTCTGTAGCAACCTGTCTAAGAAAATCAACTAGAAATGTCTAGATAGACAATCAATGAGAATTCATGCATGTTTAAAATTACTTTAAATGATTAAAAGGGATTAAATTTGGCATATAGAACGTAATCAAAGGTCTCCTGTTGAGTCCAACAGGAGATGAATTAGGCCAACAGGCCTTTACACAACAGTTCTGTCACTCTTCCCCCAAAGACCTTATGCTATTTTCATTTACTGCGTCATGTTTTTGAAAGTCTGTGAATGCTTCTCTTCCTAGGCTTTTAGCACAACAGACTACAACCTCTTTGGGGCTATATGTGTTATGCTAGCAAAGGGTCATACCAAAGGAAGTGCAAAAAATAAATATTTGAAATCTTGAAAGTTATGGTGACAGGAAAATGAAAAAAATACTTTGACCTTGCAAATGCTACAGCAGCTTCAATATGAAAATATTAGAAAATATTGAACATTTTGATGCTAACTGTAAAAATATAACCAAGTATTAAAACTTGCACAAAATACAAGTTACATGTAAATTAAAGGAGAATTATGACATTTCAACCAAATATTCCATTTTGACGGAAAGATGTCTGCCTTTTACATTAGGAAGTTACCTAAAGTGATGCTTTCCCATGAAATATTTGCATTTTAGTGAAACAGCAGACAAAAATTCAACAAATGACTTTATTAATACTTTTTTAAAAGAGTGAGATGTGAAACTTAATAGAGATTCTGGCAACTTCAGAAAATAATTTTTAAAAAGGAAGTGAAACATAACACTATTTGTGGAATATTTAATACCATAAGAAAGATGGCCATGTGTTTTCAGTACACAATGCAGAAACTAAAAACTGCATCCAAAAAACCTGATGTCTAACTAATTAAGACTAAAAGTAGAAATCTCTGTCAAGCAACGTTTCTACGCTATTATTCAAAGTGGCTCTGCAGAATAAGATTTTCCATATGGAAAGAACGTTTTAAGATGAATATGTATTAAAATAACTGTAAGCAAATATGTGATCTTGGATCATAAAGCACATTTCCAAAAGAGAGATTTTGTATGCGACATCTACAAACTTCCAGGAACATCCAGGTAATTCAGAGGAGCATTTATACTTCATGGAGAGCAAGGCAATTTTTAAGATGTCCACCTGATCCAGCTATACTAATGCAAATCCAGAAATAACAGTGAATGGCTAAATATGAGGGGACTGTTTCCTACTCAGGGGGGCAATAGCCAAAAAAGACAGAACAGTCTCATGTGTAAACATCTGATGTGCAAAACCTTATTTTCAAAGATTTCTGTCATACAGAGATGTGATTGGAACTATACTAGAACCAAGTAGTCAAGATGACACTAAGAAAAGGTTACAAATGATTATCAGCAAAAGACAATTAGAGAAAACTTGGTGTCCACATCTTGGTATTCCACAGTGAAGGAGTATATTTCTTATATGCATACATGTTTTGTTTAATTTGATAAAAGCTCATACAAAGTTTATTTTACCTTTTGCCTTCTGTTTCTCAAGACAAAGTCAGAAAATCTAAGGCTAACAATGACTCTGGCTCTTTATTTTGATACAGTCCTTCTAAACTAACCCATCAGGATGAAATACAGGAAAAATGTGTATACGCAACAAACAAGACCTAAACATAATCTGACACGAACATCATCCTTCTTTAATACTGATGAGGACTTCAAAGCAGCTGCCTTCATTTGTATACTGACAGCAGATAAACTTTTAAAAAAAAAATTGCTTTTGTAGTAAGGGTTAACTGGGTTACTGCTACTTAGCATTAATTTATTGTTTTGCCCAAGAGGACATATCATGCTAAATCTGTCACTGACAAGAGCAGCATGCCATTTTTCTCACTTAAACTGGTCATATATTGGTGTAGCTAACTTAAGACCAACCAAGACACCTTTAATTTAGGCCAAACTGAGTGATAAGAAGAGTTAGAGTCATACTAACCACTTTTTAGCAGTGGGTGTTATGAAGAAAATCCATGCAATCTATATTGCTGAACTTACAACCTGTTGGCATCAGCAGCAATCAAAAAAAAAAAAAAAGGGGGGGCCACGTCAGAGTACTACCTGAAAACATAACTGCAAAATGTGTGCCATAAAGTACGAAATAGGAGATACAATCCTTTCAGCGTAAGTACTTTCCCTGCTGTAACTCTAAAACTTTTTATCATAAAATTCACCGAAAATAAAGCTATTACCATCATTTGACACAGTTATTAAGCCATAGCAGATGTTATTTGATAATATGAATGCCTAGATATGGAAAAAGTAGATTATAATAATGCTAGAGAATCCATCTGAATTTTTAATTGAACATGAACAGACTGAAATGTGACAGCCAAGTGTTTAATCAAATCTGAGTATTTCCTGTTTTGGAAACCGTTGCTTATATGTGAAAGTCAAGAAAGATTGTAAAACCTTTTTTTCTCAAGAGCATCAATATTTTCCTTTTTCTTCTGAATTAAATCTGTTTGAGAAGCATGTAGATGTTTCTTTCACAGGTTCCCAAGAGCACAACTGCCAGATGCACTCTTGCATATATTTGACTAGTAAGAAGATTAAAAAAAAATAAAACCCGTGCTTGTACTTGTAATCTTCAAATACTAGCCTGAGTGGTATCATATAAACATTTAAACTACTCTGTTTCTATATATCTCTTTTTCCCCACTAGGAAGCCAGTGACCAGTAAACTTTTTTAAAAAGTAGCTCTCTGTAGCTTAACTATAAATAAAACATAAAATAATATGGGTATCACATAAGAAGTCACATAATCTGAGTCATTAAATTTAAGATGGTTTTGTGAGTCTTCTGCTATTAACAGACAAACCTTTATGGGCATTTCAGCTTGCTCTCTTGTATTCTGACTTTATTTAGACTGAAAAAATATAGACTTATCTCTGATGATACTGAGAAGAATAAGTCTGATCAAGAATACCTTTCAAAGAAGATTTTAGAAGCATGATTCTGGGTGGAAGGAAGTCACTGGACTAGAAAAAAATCCAGTGAAGGTGAAGATCTCTTTTGAAACATCACATATATGGTTGCCCTATGATATATGAAGGTGTCTCGGTCTGCTTTTGTGGAGTCTTTATGGTGAGTTCATGGATCTCGAGGGATCCATGCACAACAGGCTGAAAACCACTGATTTTAGCACCTTCTTCCTGAAAAGGGCAAAAAAAAGTAAGCAAGAACAGTTAACATCAACTCATGACACTATAGTGCATTAGTATGTTATAGTAGAGGAGATGCTTCATCATTTGTGGTCAGGCATTTCCTGACATAACCTTAGTATCAGTTTCTGTTAGAGGAGTATACTTTTTCATTGTATAATGATTATTTGTATTAAGGACAAAATGGTAAAGGAAACAACCTAGCCCCATCCCATTTTGGAACAACTAAGTTTGGATTGCATTCAGCCAGCAATTTTAATTGCCAGGCACTCCACCATGCCTCCCTCTGCCCCCTGCCCACTGAAAAGAATAACCCAAACCCACACAAGTAGTAGGGGGACAAGATCTGCTATAAAGGGAGAAAATAAGTATTTCCTAAGAGTTTTGCTTCCAAAAGGATCCACGCAGAAATACAGCATGGCAATTAGCATAAACCTATTCTACTTAAGTACAAGCTTAAGTCCCCGTTAATGCTCAGAGAAGTTTCTGAACTAGAGATTGACTTAAATACATATGCTTCAGTCCTTTTCTGAATTGAAGAATAGACACCAATATTCCCCTCCCCACTGCTTTCATTGCTCTGCATTACTCTGTTTTAAAACCCAATTCAATACTCTTTCCTAAGTCTAAAAGTTGTTCCCTGTTACCGTGCCTGCAGAGAGGCCTGGGTGGGCGATGCCCACTCTCCTGCCCCCACACCTTCTCCTTGACGCATCCAAAACAGTCCTTGATTTACCCAGCACAAATACCTCGGTTCTGTGCGAAACTCAGCCCTGGGCAGGGAGCCGCACAGCAGAGCTCGATGCGATTTTACGATGCAACAGGTTTCAATGGGAAAATGACAAAACTGTTGAAACCGAGATGGTTCAAAACGCAGGGTTTGTGCAGCCAGACAACCCTGCTCGCACAGTGTGTGTCTCTGGAGAGGCGCCCATGGCCTGCCACGAAGCTGCATTTGCAAAGGCACCAGCTCACCACCAGCCCTAGCAAATGGACTGGTGTGCGGTTCATGGCCCCAGTTGCCTTGCTCTACCTGGCAACAGAGAGGGCCATAAGGGATTCAGCTCTCATCCAGACATCGGAAATTAAACTTTGTCTTCACAGCCATGTAGCAGGCAAGCCTGCAAGCCCTGACTCCACATAAGGACCCAAGTGTCTCAGTCTGTGGTGCGAAGTCCACCCAGCTGGCAGAGGGCCTGGGCGGTATGACAGCCATGCCCAGCAGTATCCTGCAGTTCAGACTCATTTACTCCCCAAAACAGAAAGCCCTGTGGAAACCACAGATTGCAATGGATGCTTTGGAGCCCACTGCGGCAGTGTCTGTGCAGAAGACATGCCAGAAGCTTTGGTACATGCCGACAGGAATGGCCCCAACCCAAAACTCGTGACAGCTTCTGATGAGCCGTCGCTACCCATTTGCAGATCAGAGACACGTGAAGAGACAGAGACATTGAGCCATATTTCTAGAATTTCTCTGCCTGCTGCTAACAGTTCATGAAGAAAACCCCTTCCCAAGGCAGCAACCCCCATCCTGCCTGAAGAAACCCCCCTTGTGTGGGTGAGTCAGCTCCAGGAACAGACCACCTCTCCCCACGCAGAGCTGCCACCCTTGCAGCAGCAACCTTGCATCACTGCATCTGGGGCTCTGGGCTGCCACCCTTACAGACACGTTGTTTCAACTTTTCCTCTGTTTTTGTCATCTCCATTCTACTTTTTCTCATTTCTATTGGCTCATGCCTTTCTCCTGCTCACATCATCTCATGCTTTAAAAAAATCCCCAAATGGAAAAAATAACGCCTTTGTCATGGCCATTCCCTGCCCTGATGACCTTCTTACCACTCTTCCCCTGCTTGGGCAGCAGAGCTACTATAGTACAAGGAAGGAGCAGGGAAGGCCCCCACCAAAGGTCAGAAAAAGCAGTAACTACTTTCCTGGGGAAGGAGGGAAGATGTGACAAGGATTCATCCCTTCTTGGGTGTTTCTGGAGAGCCACAGGGATGTGCCTCGTGCAGGGCCAGGCCCACAGGCAGCACACGCTCCTGCCTGGGCTCGGTGCTTTCTGCAAATCTCGGGCTGCACTCTGTAAACCGAGATTAAACTCGCTCCAAAGGAGTCAATAAAGTTTCAGTAGCCAACTCGGAACAATTTCAGCATCACCATGGAAGTATTTAAAACACACACACACATGCCAGAGGATTTGGAGCACATAAAAACTAGGTTAAAATAATGTTAAATATCTAAATTGACCCCCTGATAGTAGTTACAGCTCTTCCGTATGTCTGCCTTAGCTCATGCTTTTGTCTCTAAGACTTCAGGAGTCAAACGAAGAGCATTATACTAATTATATACTATACCATGGAGTATTTACAGCAATTCCTGTTCCTAAGAACTGCCTGAGGTAAAAAGAGAGAGCAAAAGCTTTAATTCCTGCACTTTGAAGTAAATCAATCCCTTAACATTATCTGAACAGGACTTGTATGTTGTAAATACCGTGTGGGTCAAACAGCCAATCTCACCCTTTTACATGCTAATATCAAGATACTCTAAATCCACAGTACAAATGGTGGAGAAAAAAAAAAGTGATCTTATGCCAAACAAGTTACCATTGTTTTTCTTCGTATATCAAACAGGTTAATCAATCACAAAAGTAAAATCTACAAAGCACAATGAAAAGCGTACAATAAATTTATCACCAGAAAACAAATGCTGTAAAATCCTAATAGCTGGTGCTAGAAATTCACAAAGCCTCTTGAAGAAGACTTAGGGAAAAGGTTTGATTCTAAATTTGAGTGTAAGAACTCCCTAGGGTAAAACTATGTCGCGACAACTTGCTAGCCACAATGACTGCAAAGATACAACCTGGTTCAGGCAGATTTTTTTCTGTATTTGATCAAAGGCAAAATCAAGTCCTGGTACATAACAGAATTCCTTTCTTTCTTGCTATCATCTCAAAACTTCATATTTTAAGAAAAATGCATTTTATAATGAGCTCCAATTTTCTTTCTTTTATTTAAAAATGCGTACATTGTAGCTCCCTAGCGAGTTATAAGGTTTAATTCATAAGTCAATAATTTGGTGCCAGTCATATACCGGGACGGAGGTTAATTATGGTTTAAAATTCTTTGTATTTATGTTTTTTATTAATTTCATTTTGCTGAACATTGCTAAAAAGCATGCAAGATTCACTATCTTCCCTGCCTGAAAAAAACACGTCCCCCTGTATTAATTTCCATACTGTAGACTGCAGCCCAGCACAAAGACACTCCAGTGTGCCTAAATGCAGTATCTTCCTCAGAGGCAATGTAAATTGCTTGGTATGGATGTCTGGCACTGTGGCTACATTGCATTGAGGGCCTGAACTGGTTTGATTAAAAGTAGTTTGGGAATCTGTACACTGTAACCTCATACTGCAATAGACCCAAACATTTAGACATTAACCAATATGATGACTATGTTTTTGGCTCATTCCTAGCGTTTACAGCTCTAAGCCCTATATGTGACCCACTTCAGATTGGGATTTCCCAACTGTGCAATAAGAAACACTGAGGATGAAAACACAACTCAAATCTTATTTCTCCCTGGGACACAGTAAAGAGCTTACTCAGGACAGCACCTTCTTCTGTGGCTCTGGACTCTGTAAGACATGGGAGCAGGCACTTCAGGAATAGAGCAGAAGGTGATTCCTTTTTTTCCCAAAATCTCTGCTGGAAGAGCCTGGTAGTTACAGCTGACTTTGTACTCTGGGAGGTGTCTGTCTGAACCTCTGTGGGAAGCACTGAACTAGGGTTTTGTATAACCACCAATCTTCTTCAGCTGTGTAGCTAAAAAGAAATGCAACACCACCTGCTCAAACAAAAGTTCAAGGGTAAAGGCTGTCTTCAAAAATGATAGGTGTTTTCAAGGCAAGAGGTTGAGAATATAAATAAGGACATCCAAGAGTTGTACAAATGAATAGAGGTGGGGCTGGCTGACTGAAGGAAGCCATCACTGCCAGATGTATTGCCTCTCCAAAGTTTTACCTATATTGTTGCTTCTCTTTGGGTGACTGCCCAGTAATCCAAGTTTACAAACATGTTTTTAAGTGCTTGGTTGCACTCTACAAGCATTTATCAGAGGCACTGCTTTCAGTTTATCCCAGATTCAGTAATTTAAGGTGAATCCCTTGGTGAATCAAGATCGAAAGTGATCCCCACAGGATTCTGTTTGGCTCACTGATTTACAGTTTTTGGTTTATTCTATGTTGAGTTTTCGGGCAATGAAACAACTTCACTATTGAAAAAAATAATCACCTGAAGTATTAGAGTGCAAAATGACGTATGAATACCTCCTTAATGGTGGCAGTTAGAAAAAAAATTAAGCAAAACTTTCCTTTGCATCAAATACTGAAGTAGCTGGCTGGCTGCAGTGATGGCTGGCAGAAAAACACAGAAAATGTCAACTGCCACCTTGGATGTCCTGAGAAGTAACAAGACAGACTGCGTGAAGCTTTCTGGCAGATACTTACACTTCAGCAGAGAAGGGAAAGAGTACAGGTTACTTGAACCTTCTTATAGTTTCTCAGCAAAAAAATCCCCTTTTCCTTTATTTTTCCACAGCTCTTGTTTTGAAAGACAGTTGTAAAAGTTGTCAGAATTAAATTGTATCAGCTAAATGGAAGGACTTTGTCTGCCTTTCAGACAGGGAGAGCAGCTGCGTGCAAGTCTGTGCTGGTTTTGGCTGGGATAGAGTTAATTTTCTTCATAGTGGCTAGTATGGGGCTATGTTTTGGATTTGTGCTGGAAACAGTATTGATAATACACGGATGTTTTAGTTACTGCTGAGCAGTGCTTACACAGAGTCAAGGCCTTCTCTGCTTCTCACACCACCCCACCAGTGAGTAGGCTGGGGGTGCACAAGAAGTTGGGAGGGGACACAGCCAGGACAGCTGACCCCAACTGACCAAAGGGATATTCCACACCATATCATGTCATGCTCAGCATATAAAGCTGGGGGAAGAAGAAGGAAGGGGGGGACGTTTGGAGTGATTACGTTTGTCTTCCCAAGTAACCATTACGTGTGATGGAGCCCTGCTTTCCTGGAGATGGCTGAACACCTGCCTGCCGATGGCAAGTAGGGAATGAATTCCTTGTTTTGCTTTGCTTGTGTGCGCAGCTTTTGCTTTCCCTATCAAACTGTCTTTATCTCAACCCACGAGTTTTCTCACTCTTACCATCCCGATTCTCTTCCCCATCCCACTGTGGGGGGAGTGAGCGAGCAGCTGTGTGGTGCTTAGTTGCTGGCTGGGGTTAAACCACGACAGAGTCCTACACAGTTCTGCTCAATGGCCTCTGGCCTTTCATCTCAGCAGGACGCGGTGGCACTAGGGGGTGAGGAGAAGGAAGAGACTTGCTCCCCCTCTTGTTGCCTGTTCAGGCTTATGAGTCCCTGACAGTGGCTGCAATAGGTCTGTCAGGCACAGAAGGCAGCCTCGTGGTGCAAATGCCCATTAGAAGTTAGATGAAGACCGCTGTCACTTCCCAACTATCTCATCTGAAAGTCATCACTGCTGTTTGAAAGGATGATTGTTCAGGAATTTTATGTATTTGGAAATTCACCCGTAAGTGGCACTGTTTGGAGATTGCTAAATATCACAAAAATGCGGAAGCAGCATAACAAAATGCTTTGAACTAAAAGTACTAGTCAACAGGGTGATATTTAAGCCCACTTACCACATTAAAATAATCATGGGCAGGTGGACAGAGCCCTTGAGTGTGGAGTCAATGGGCATACGCTAGACTACAAGATGAGCATGTGCATTAAGTATTGTGCTCTTCTACATACAGTCCAGTCCTTAGCTGATTTCTCAGCACTATGAAGATTTTCTATGGAATAAACAAGCACCTCTCACTATATTCTTTCTTTCTATGCTGGCAGAAACGTGCAATAATGCTAAAGAGACACCTTCAAGAAGACGACCAGCTTTTTGCCAAGGGATTCTCAAGCTGCTCCATATCCACCACCCAGCTTCAGGATTTTGTCTCCAGCTCCAGCTCTTGCGATCCTAGCTATAGTTCTCATCCCTACCTTTCTGCCTCCATTTTCCTCTCCTTCCTTCCCTTCCCCTCAGCATGCACAAACTCAGCATGCAATTGAGGATCCAAATCATGTCACTATACACATACTTTCACAGGCATGTTCAGAGTTGTCCCAGTGATCTCTAGCATAGTTCTCCACCGTAGTACATAGGTGGACCCTAATTAAGGACATTTCCTGCAGAACTTAAGGGATGTAACCTTTTACCTGCAGGTCATATGCATCAGCTACCTCCAGGGTCTGGGACTCCTGAGGGCTGGCCTTAGCAGTAAAGACTGAAGCAAAGGCGGCATTCAGTAACTCCGCCTTTTCTGTATCCTCCATCACGAGGGCACCCACCTCGTTCAGCAGTGGGCCCACATTTTCCCTAGTCTTCCTTTTGCTACTGGTGTACTTGAAGAAGCCCTTCTTGTTGTCCTTAACATCCCTTACCAGATCTAATTCCAAGTGGACCTTAGCTTTCCTCACCACATCCCTGCATACTCCGACAACATTCCCATATTCCTCCCAAGTGGCCTGTCCCTTTTTCCACATTCCATAAACTTCCTCCTTCCATTTGAATTTTGCCAGAAGCTCCTTGCTCAGCCATGCAGGTCTCCTGCCCCCTTTGCTTGATTTCTTACTCATAGGGATGCATTGATTTTGAGCTTGGAGGAAGAGATGCTTAAATATTAACCAGCTTGCAGATGACACCAAGCTGAGTGGTGCAGTTGACACTCTTGAGGGATGGGATGTCATCCAAAGGGACCTGGACAGGCTGGAGAGGTGGGCCTGTGCAAACCTCATGAGGTTCAACAAGGCCAAGTGCAAGGTCCTGCACCTGGGTCGGGGCAACCCCCAATATCAGTACAGGCTGGGGGATGAGTGGATTGAGAGCAGTCCTGCGGAGAAGGACTTGGGGGTACTGGTGGACGAAAAGCTGGACATGAGCCAACCATGTGCACTTGCAGCCCAGAAGGCCAACCGTAACCTGGGCTGCATCAAAAGAAGCGTGGCCAGCAGGTCGAGGGAGGTGATTCTGCCCCTCTACTCTGCCCTGGTGAGACCCCACCTGGAGTACTGCGTCCAGCTCTGGAGCCCTCAGCACAAGAAGGACATGGAGCTGTTGCAGCGGGTCCAGAAGAGGGCCACAAAAATGATCCAAGGGCTGGAGCACCTCTCCTACGAGGACGGCTGAGAGAGTTGGGGTTGTTCAGCCTGGAGAAGAGAAGGCTGTCGGGAGACCTTATTGCGGCCTTTCAGTACTTAAAGGGGGCCTATAGGAAAGATGGGGACAGTCTTTTTAGCAAGGCCTGTGGAGACAGGACAAGGGGTAATGGTTTTAAACTAAAGGAGGGTAGATTTAGACTGGATATAAGGAAGACATTTTTTACAATGAGGGTGGTTAAGCACTGGAACAGGTTGCCCAGAGAGGTAGTGGAGGCCCCATCCCTAGAAACATTCAAGGTCAGGTTGGATGGGGCTCTGAGCAACCTGATGTAGTTAAAGATGTCCCTGCTCACTGCAGGGGGGTTGGACTAGATGACCTCTAAAGGTCCCTTCCAACCCAAAGCATTCTATGATTCTATGATTCTCTTGGATACCCCTACATTCTAGAGCCCTAACCCACGGGATTCCTCCAAGTAGGTCCTTGAAGAGGCGAAAGTTAGCTCTTTTGAAGTCCAGGGTTGTAATCCTACTTATTGCCCTGCTTCCTCCACACAGGATCCTGAACTCCACCATCTCATGGTCACTGCAGCCAAGGCTGCCCCCAGTCTTCACAGCCCCAACCAGTCCTTCTTTGTTTGTTAATACAAGGTCCAGCAGCACACCTCTCCTTGTTGGCTCCTCCACCACCTGTGTCAAAAAGTTATCATCAATGCTTTGCAGGAACCTCATGGACTGTGTGTGCCTAGCTGTGTTGTCTTTCCAGCAGATATCAGGGTGGTTGAGTCCCCCATGAGAACCAGGGGGAACCTGTGATCGTGAGGCTACTTTCAGCTGTCTGTAGAAGGCCTCATCGACTTCCTCTTCCTGATCAGGTGGCCTGTAGTAAACACCCACAATAGTGTCACCCATACTAGCCTGCCCCTTAGTTCTTAACCATTCTTCATCCACCCCTAAGCAGAGCTTGATACATTCCAGTTGCTCCCTCGCACCTCGCCCTGCTGGCCTGTCTTTCCTAAAATGTATGTAGCCTTTCATGACAGCATTCCAGTCATGCGAGCCATCTCACCATGTCTCTGTAACTGGAATGAGATCATGGCCCTGCAACTGCACACAGATCTCTAGTTCTTCCTGTTCATTCCCCATGCTGTGTGTGTTGGTGTACAGGCATTTCAGAGAGGTAATCAAGCATACATGTTTCCTAGGAGGGGTGCAAGAGGATCCACCATAGCCATACACACCCTTGAGGTAGTTGGCCTTCTGGTTCTCATCTTGGGAGGCAGCTTGTCGCTGCTCTGGTTGGCCTGGCTTATTCCCCCATTGGATGTGATGGCGTGACCATTGCCACTTTGGACCCTGCCCCCCAAGTCCTTCAGTTTAAAGCCCGCCTCACCAAGTTGGCCAGCCTGCTGCCAACGATTCCCTTGCGTCTTCTAGACAGGCGGATCCCATCCTTCCCTAACAGGTTACAGCCATCAAAGAATGTCCCGTTGTCATAAAAGCCAAAACCCTCATGACGGCACCAGCCATGAAGCCAGAAGTTGATGTGCATTATACATCTATTTCTGGTTGTGCCCTTTCCTCCAACTGGTATAATGGAGGAAAAGATAACTTGGGCACCAGTATTTTTCACTTGCACCCCCAGGGCTTTATCATTCAAGCAGCAGAGGCAAGAGCCACTAAAACTCATCAGGGACAAAGTCATGTCATCTGGATTTCCAAAGCTTTTGAAAATGCATTTAGAAGTTAAAAACACACAACAGCTAATGCACTAGATATTTCACATAGGTAGACTAAGATGCAGATATCCAATTTACAGATAACACAACAGCTTCTTTTCCCTTAGTCATAAATTCCAGGATGATCAGATTCTGAATAGCACTCCCAGATACAAAAGAAAAATAGGGCAGATGATGAATATTTTATTGCTGAATTCTTGCTATACATAATCATATTATTTCATTATCTCATGCTGTGCAGAAAAAAAAATGGGAAATGAGGTTAGATTTGTGAATGATAATAATAATTCATCAAGCTGTTTAATACAAGGATGAAAATACAATAAACATGATTTTAAAAGTTGAGATAGGAAGACTGGCTACTTCCATGAAATAGGAAAATGTGGAAATGATTTAAGGGTATTAAAGGACTGTAAAAGAGTCTGCGCTAGAGTAATTTATATAGCAAGAACAACAAAATAAAGTACAAGAAACACTAGCAAAAGCTGTATCCATTAAGACAAAAGGTAACCATTTGACAGTCCTGGGAAGGAAAGATGAATAAACACCCTCGCATTACACATCTCCACTCAAGTTTCACCTTGACTTAGAAAAAGCCATTTCCTTACTACACTGCACTTTGATCATGCATTGATGGGGAATACCTTCTGCTAATGGTATTCAGATACACATATTCTAATCCACTTTTCCAATGGTATTTGTTAGAGTTCAAGTTTCCTTATGAATTACCACATGAAATTACGTTTCATGTATTCAATCCCAATGTTAATCCAGCGCTGTAAACAAGGTTTTTTTTAAAAAAACAGTTTTAAGAAATCAACCTTTTGAAATCACAAAGACATGCCTAAAGAGGGAATGCAGATGGAGCTCGGTAGAGGTGCACAGAATCAATTGCAGAAGCACAGAGGCTGGAAAGGACCCCTGGCGATCCTGCCCAAAGCATACGCAGATGTAGCAGGTTGCTCAGGGCCTTCTCCAGTTGCATTTGGATACCTCCAAGGATGGGGGCTCCTTACTGTAGTTTAGCAGGGATAAAACCTGGCTAGAGATGCTGTTTATATGAGAAATAATGACTCAGGTGTTTCAGTCACCAGCAAAGAACTGGAAACATGGCTCACAGATAAGGTAATCATATTAGCTTTGGCCACGGTGGCCTGGCATTTCATTTGAAGTGTCGTAGTTCTGTTCCTAACTGCTCTATGTCTGTATTTTATTATCAGGAAAACACTTTAGAAACATAACAAAGCAAAACCCATAACATGTGAAAGAAAAAAAAATGGATGAAATAGCTTGGAGGCCATTGATTGAGAATTTCAATGCTGCTGTTTTTATTTTTTCAAGAAAGTGGTTATCCTCATTCCTGATCTATCTTTGAAAACTTCAAGCCTCTCCAGGTAGGACTTTAAGTCTCCACAGTTCACTAGGGGTTACAGACAGCATCAATAATGCCCTAAACACGAACTTTTAAATATTAGGTTTTCAAATAATAACCAAAGGATTAGATGAGGACAAATGTAAATATTTACCTACGTACAATGACTACTGTCTGTGTGACACTTTGGTGTATAATGGGAAATAGTATCACATGCCTGGGTATCCAGCTGTCAGATTTGATTACTTGAGTTAGGCTCCCTCATACCAAGATTAGACACTCTGTACGCAGCCTGACTGAGAAATCAAATTGGACAAATTCCTTTGTTTATAACTCTGTAGTAGAAAAAGGTTAAAGGAGGCCCTTCTTCAGATCCAGTAAAAAAAACACTTGAAAGCAGTGGGAGCTTCAGATACCTGAAATGCTTACAATTAGTCAACCTCTGAAAACTCCTGAAAAAGATACCAGAGATAGAGCTCCCCTCAAGGTTCCCACACACCTTTCCCCTCTTAATTAAAAAAAGTATGAAAGAAGAATTGAGATCTAAAATGCAGTTCAGATATTTTTATCCACTATGCAATCTCAGGAGTTGTGTGTCAATTACCCCTAGAAAAGCCACTCAGAAATTAGAGGCTGCCCAGGTCAAATTAAAGCAGATTCTCTACTTGGCTTGCATGTGACACAGGAGCACCCTAGGATCCCATGATTTTTATGCCCTTTCATCCTGACTTTCAGTGAGTGCTGCACTTCAAAGCCTTTTTGGTTTGAAAAAACAGAAACAGAGGTCAGAATGCCAATGTTTCCCTGTTGTTTTTATTTCTAAATTAAAAGATTAACTGGATGTTCACCGTATCAATTTCTGTTTCAGAAATAATGCATGGCTTTGTATGGCAAGAGAGCCAGGCCAACGTGGTCAGCCTCTGCCTTTACCAGTCCAGAACCAAAACCCCACAGCAGCACTCGGAGCACGCACCTAGAAGAGGTGCACACACATGAAGCATCATTATGCATTACTACATGTACAGTGACAAAGGTCAGACATTTACATCATGAGAGATGCAGGACATTGTGCTGCTGAATACACATCCATAAGCAAATGCAAGGCATGAATGGCTTTTTTTATCATTTCCCCTTTTCACCTCTAGCCTCTCCCAAGGCCTATAATTTAATATTAAATGCTGATCTCAAGCATTTCCTTTGTGCAGATGTATTGGATGTGAGGCAGGAAGGAAGACTCTTTACTGCATTTATGTAAGCTGTTGCTGGCATGAGGGAGAGAGGCAGAGAGACCAAGAACCGCTAAGAGTGGTGTTTCAATGTGTTAAGGGACTGGGGAAGATTATCCATTGCCCTGCATTTCCTTCTGTGTGTACGTTTGACCTCCTTTAGGTGTCCTCTATTTTCTGTAGGAGAGCTTCACAGCTTCTCCAGAACCTCAGTCAGGGAATAAGCGCTACAAATATTTGTCCTAGGTAATTTATCTTACTGCACGTATTATTCTGATAAAGCTTCTCTTGAGAGTAAAGCATGCCACCTTTCCAGTGAAATACATGGACCTTACTTTCTAATTTCACTGAGGGTCATTACACTGTGTGATCAACCTTGGCCTGGCTGCTCCAAGTGCAGACCTTCAAAAACAAATCAGTGTTCCACTGAAGTACCTTAAATATAAATTAAAAAATGCATGGACTGACCTTTATGTCACTGAATGAGGCCTTATATTTTTACCAGTTGTGACAAACTAGATCAGGGAAGGAAGGTAGATATTTCAGATTATGTTTTTTAGATAGGAAAAAAAATACTAAGAAGAAAACAGAGTTAGATGTGAAATACCTATCTGACTGCATAAAGAAGCACAGGTGTCACAGCCCAGTGCATGCACCAACCCTGAGACATTTGTCTGATGCAAACAGTATCAGCAAAAAACCCTGTTTTGTTAAACAAAGTCTTACCTTTCTGCTATAGATTTCCTTGGGAAATAAAAATCCTCTCCTGCGAGGTAGGCAGCTGCAGTTCCACCTCCAAAATAGGTTTTCCTCAAGAGGGGGGCAATCCGGTTGTTTACCAATAACGCTCCTAAACCAGTCGGGAATCCAAAGATTTTATAGAATGAGATGGGGATAAAATCAGCCTGGTGAACTCCCAAGTCTAATGGAGAACTGCTCACATACGAAGCTGCATCTAGTAGAACAAACCACTTCCCTGGTATTTTGATGGGGCGGAGTTTTCCAGATTTTATGTCCTGTATCCATGAAAGGGGATATTTGGTACCAGAAAAATTGCTCTGAGCTGGATAAGAGAAAAGATGAGGTGTCGTGCAGTTTTGTTCTTCAGCTGGTAGCCTGTTTTTTTCTGATAACAAGATTTCCTTTGGTTTTATTGGAACAGACAAGACATTCATTGAGGCAGTTATCCCTCTCATACCCACCACAGATGTGTGGCTGTCAGTTAGGTAACAAAATCGACTGCTGGGTTGCTTTGTGCCTTCAGGTATCCAAGGGAATGCTTCTGCTACCAGTTTAAGTGCAGCTGTGCACCCAGATGTGAAAATGATGGTGTAATCTTCAGCAGTAGTGTGAAAGTGTTGCAATATTCTGAAAAATGGAGAAAAAAGATCCAGTTATTTTCTTATTTTTCTGCTTTATTGCTGTGTGACATGTTTTGTTTTTCCTCAGCATAAATTCTTCTACTCTGACACCTGATATGAATAGAAGTAGACAGGTTTTGCCAAATAGCACAACAAACTTCAACAAGTGTAACTCAAATCATTTTGCCCACAAGAGACTCTTTCCAATGTGGCTGTGTTTTTAATGATAGAAGCCAATTCTGCCTGGGTCTGAGGGCCAGTCTGGTCCCTCAGTGGGATCAGAATCAAGTGTGCATATGATTAGAATTACACTGTCCTTGAGAGAGACCAGTTTTATTTGCAAACTAGTAGGGTTTTTAGTTTACAAAGTATTTGGTGCAGACAGACTATCTTTCAGTCAAAAAACAAAATCTACTTAAATACTGGGCATCCCAATTAAGGGTCACAGAATTCAATAGGCAAACCTTAGCATACAGCTTTGCTCCTTGCTTATATTATTAACAACAGAAACAGAAAACAGCAAGAAGCAACATATGCTTCCTATATGTCTTATGCACATACGGCTGTAATCTCTGTAGTCTGCAAAGATAGCCTAAACCAGAAGCAACCTAATGTCTTCCAATGAGCCAGACTATGAAAACTTAAGCAAGCTGGTCTCTTGAGACACGTCTACACTACACACTTGTTGATGCCTGGACAGCACCTCGTTGGCTCAAAACTACCTTTTGTGAACACCATCTAATGCACCTTTTAGTACCCATGCTAGCTTGTGCATCTATTACAGTTTTGTGGTGTGCAAGATGGGTCTTTTCAGAGGCTGAGGAACAGCTTCAATTCAGTCACCTTTCTTACCTTTTTCACCTGACGAACTTTCTCTGAATTAACTTTTATAAAACTCCTACTAATATTAACAGGAACTGTAACAACCATCTAAGAGACACCAGCTTCAGTGCGTGGAGCAGAGCAAACAAAATTGAACCAGAGCATAAATGTTGCTGCTCCGCAATGCTGTCTGGTTTTCAAGGAAAGTAAGATGTAACAGGGTTTCTCAGTGCATCTCTCCTGCTGCAGAGCGTGAGCAACATAACGTGTCAGTGCTCTCCAAGCAGCTGGCACCCTGATCTGTGTAATTCCAAGATACAGACCAGCATTTGGAGAGTCTATGAACTCTGGTTCCCAATGTGTATCATTAAAAGTTTGCATGTTTTATATAACAGGACATTCCCTTACTACAACAGGCAGAAACTGAAGACACGGTTGCATTTAAATGTAAGTTGTATAAAAGGTTATGTGACAAATTCAAGCTAAAATCTCCTGAGCCATAGGACAGCAGAGAGAAATGCCTTAAAGTTTCACGTGTCCAGTCTGAAACACAAACGCTACAGGCAAAGGGTGGTAGAGCTGGGTGCGTGGGGTGCAGCAATCAAAGATTAAACATTGGAAAAGAA
>VYZW01057325.1:3080-13308 GCA_013401315.1 Balaeniceps rex | reverse complement strand
AAAACCCATTTCAGTGCATCTCTTCATTTCTCTGTTTAGGAGATTAACTGACCTTTGGAGATGTGCATGTTTCTTTATCAGATATCAAGAGTTACATGATTAATTTACTCAACTACATGTAGGCAAGATGAATCCCATAATTTTATGTCTATTATGTAAAAACAGCAAGATTGCATCTTTCTCTACCACTAGATAAACAAACTTACTGAGACAAAAGTTGATCTCATCAAATCATGCAACTTCAGTTTTCGTGATGACAGCATGATTTCAAAATATTTTAATCTGGCCTTTATAACTGCAGGTAAAGATTGACAGATAATCTCTTTTACTATAGACCAAGAGAAGCTGTGATATAGAGGAATAATTCAGTAATTCCAGCATGATCCAGGAAATTATTTTTCCCACTAAAGTGTTTATAGATTATCAGATATGAAGAAAAATTGTTTGCAGTTTACATTTAATAGGTACACTTCTAAAATAAGAGGACAATACACAAAGCCTATTTTTCTGAATAAAATAATAAAATTGCTTTTCTAAATTCCATTATGCACTCCATCTCCTAAATTGCTTGTAAGTATAGCCTTTAAACCACTTAATCATTTTGGTACTCTTCTGCCATAGGTCAGGGAAATGTTATGTGGTTTTCAAGCTCCCACAGTTAAAACTGTGAATGCATTTTTTCCTTACTGTCTTTACATCTGTGGGCAGAAATCTGAAGATGATTTTGGATTCTGCTATGAACTAACTGAGACCAGAAGGCATTTATGACCAATTCAAACCAAGAACAGAACTTCAGAGGATGATCTGAAAATCCTATATACTAATTAGGAAACCACCTAGGATTAGCCAATAGGAAGCACAAAATACAGAGTTTCACATAAATTCTGGTCCTTAATCTGTCATGCTCAACTGTTTGGGACTTCCAGGGATGCAGTCTTGAACCATTTGGGTTATATCTATAAAAGTAAAGCGTCTTTGTTTTCCTAGGAAGCACAGGGAGAAGAGAAATAAAAGTTCTGTGTTTAACAGCAGGGGTGAGACTCACAATGATGTGCTAGAGGGAAGCTTTAGGATCCCTTAGGCTATGTTTATGCAGTAAATAAAATGAGACATAACCCATTTTCTTTCTCAGGCCGCGAGGGCAAGTGGCACAGCATGGCTCACATCTCTACAGCTAAATCACGTTGCTTTCCTCCCTCCCTGTCCCAGCCCCCATATTGGGTGATCTCATTATAACATCTTTTGGGAACAGGCCCTTGCCCATGCTACCCCCTGAACTGAACCCAGACATTGTTTAAAAGAGTTGATTGCCACAGGGCAAGAACCATACCATTGAGTCTGTTAACAATTAAACAGTATGGATAATTGTGGACATTTCTCCAGCCTGCACCCTGGCCTTGGATCATTTATTAGTATGGATACAGCTGTGTGATTCGCACATAAGAGTAAAGCTGGTTTTCTCATAATGGACTGAGCAGGGCTCGCTCTTTTCAAGATGACTGTGACAGTGGTGCCTGTAACCTTTTAAATGAGAGTTCAATGTTCAGACAAAAGAGGTCTGAGTTCATGTTTCTCAGTTTGAGCAAATTCATAACTTCCACTGCTCTGAATACCAGGCTCAAGAAAGTTCAGAAGTTGGAGATTTAAGCTTTTGTATGTGTCTCTCAGACTGCCTACACATTTTGCCCTTAACAGCAATTGCGCAAAACACAGAGATGACCTAAGCAGCAGGATATGGAACCTAGTCAGGTGCTAAGGTTGTGAAGTTTTAAGGGTCTAGAACTCAAAATGCAAAATTCACAGTTTTATGTCAAGTTAGGAAATACCAAGAGTGGCATGATACACCAACAGAAATGTATCAAGTTGTATTTTTGATAATTATGACTACTTTAGAATCTGCCTCTTGCTTTGGATACTCTCCAAAAATATGTAAAGACTTGGGGAAATTGGGGAGAAAAACCCACATGGGAAACAATAAGAATTTAGCTCTGAAATATTTAGATGCAAAGATCATTGCAGGCTGGACATCTTTAAATTTATAGAAATTCAGAAAGTATGAATGCGTTTGATAAAACACCTACTCAAGTCTTTCCATAGTTGACCCTCTATGCTATGATTCGGCAAGGCATTTAACCATGCAAGTAATCCCCTTGACATCAATGGAAAAATGTTTTAATTGAGGCACGTGCTTAAAGACTAATAGAGAAGGTCCTTAGAACTACTTTTCTAGACATTTATCCACAGTGAATTATTTCTCCCAGACTTTCCGTGTATATTTGCAGTCTTCCCTATCATTAATATCTTTCATTCACTACTATTCAACCTCAAACTTCAAGCTGCAATGCTAAGTTACAAATTCATAGCCTAATTATAGTCTGTGTAATTATAGTCTAATAAAGAAAAGAAATAATGACACTCTAAAAATTATCTCACTTTACAATCTAATGTTAATCCTTCTTCTATCTTAAAATAAAAAGAAAAAATAAGTTTTTACATATTAGGAGATTATTGGAGAATCTCACTTGCTTTGGATATGATTCTATACTGATGATATGGGCCCCAAACCATTTAACAGTCTTAATATATTGGGAAAATAGATACAAGAACACCGATGTGTGATGTAGTTATATGCAATTACTCTACAAAAAAACCTGAGGATTATACCTGAAGTCTTCATAACCTATGCATACAATGAAAGCTGCAGTGTTCACTGAACAAGTCTTTAAAGTGGATGCCATGAATCTCTGAAATGTATTTTGAGAACTGCAAAGTGTTTCAAAAATGAAAAAACTGGTTTTGTCCAGCTTTCTTTGTTTCCTCACAAAGAAAACATATCTGCATGAAAATGGGGATATTTTCTAGTGCAGAGGTTGAAAACACCATTATGGTTAACATATTGAAAAATTTCAGAATTAACACTCTCACAGAACTAAAAAAATACTTATTCAGTTACACTGTTCTACATCTTCTTAGTGCCACCTTGTGGAACTACAGCAACTCATTCCTTACTAAAGGGCTAGCACGTGGTGTCCCTCTTCTGCCATACGGCTAAAAGTATGAAGGTATAAATACCCTGCCAATACCTACTAATCTACCTCTGCTAAAGTGAATATAATTAGATTGAAGAACCACTGATGATGTGATCCTTTAAGTCTTTACCTAGTTTAGACTTGATCTTTCATGAGCCAGAAGTATCACAGAAGTATAAGCAGAATTATTCAATTCTGTATGCTTACAATAACTTAATGTAGGAATATTACATGGCGATGAGGACGCTATGTCCTCCATACTACACTGTCTCCGCAAATAAGGTGAAGCTTTTAATCTCAACATTTTCTAGGTGTAGGTGTAAATCAGCTCTGTTTTATTAGCTTTTTACAACATTATTCTCAAGAACAGTGGTAAGAAAGAGAAAAGCTGTGCTTTCAAAAACACCAGTAGGACTTCACAATGATGTGCTTGAATTTAAGTTTGAGAGTCAATCTGGCTGTGTCTACCATACCAAAAATTGGGCCTTGACCAACTCTCCGGCCTCGAGAGCAACTGTGGCCGCAGACCCCACATACATGCATAGGAGCTAAACCATTGCTACTTCCCTCTTCCCCTTTCCTCGCTGCCCTGGGAGCAGTCCCAGCACCTTGTCTGGGAGTGCGCCAGTTGGCAGAGGCTGAAAACCTCCCAGGTTTAACTAACAGCTAAAACCTATAAATGATTGCAGGACAGCGTCCAAGCCCACGTCTTGGCCCCACGTAATTTACTAATATAAATGGTGACTTAAGACATTGTCCTGGTTTCAGCTGAGTTAGAGTTACTTTTCTTCCTAGTAGCTGGCATAGTGCTGTGTTTTGGATTTAGCATGAGAAGAATGCTGATAACACACTGATGTTTTAGTTGTTGCTAAGTAATGCTTAGACTAGTCAAGGACTTTCTTTTTCAGCTTCCCATGCTCTGCCAGGTGCACAAGAAGTTGGGAGGGGGCACGGCCCAAGATAGTTGATCCAAATCGACCAAAGGGCTATTCCATACCATATGACGTCATGCTCAGTATATAAACCGAGGGGAGTTAGCCGGGGGGCAGCGATCGCTGCTCGGGGACTGGCTGGGTGTCGGTCGGCGGGTGGTGAGCGGTTGCATCACTTGTTTTCTTTTCCCTGGGTTTTGTTTGTCTCTCTCGTTCTCCTTTTCATTACAATTATTATTATTATTATTATCATTATTATTATTACTATTATTATTATTTTATTTCAATTATTAAACTGTTCTTATCTCAACCCGTGGGTTTTCTTACTCTTGCCCTTCCGATTCTCTCCCCCATCCCACCGGGGAGGGGGAGGGTGAGCGAGCGGCTGCGTGGTGCTTAGTTGCCGAGTGGGGCTAAACCACGACAGACATTTAGATTAATATGACATCTCCAGTAGAGTGTAATGCAGTTGCTGTATGATTAACTCATCCTGCTGAAAGGCAGAGATGGATTTTATCTAGAAAATCCTAAAATAGTCCTCAAGTAGTCTTCTGTGATGCAGATTTGTGGCTGTAACTCTGGCTCAAAGGATGCCAACACACTTGGTTGCTTCTCCTGTGATTTCCACCAAAAGTGCCATCCTCACTGGACCACCCCACATCACCTTGGAAATAAATGTAAACTACTCAGTTTGGATCAGGTGATTTTCTAGCCACTCATCCTGTCTCACAGTCTTCAGATGAAGAAATTACCCTATCATCTTTTTAACAATTCAGCTGTTGAATGTTTTACTTTGACTACCCGGGTTCTATTTACTCAGTTGATCTGTTTCCTTCCTTGGTTATATTAATAACAAAGTTTCTTCGTTGAAATAAAAAACAATTAAATTCTGCCTTTTCCCTAAGCTACTTCTCCCTGACACTCAGCATTTATCATTCCCTGAAGAAAAAGTAATTTTTTTTCTGAGAGTTCCTTGTAAATTTGGTGGCCCATATCAGGAATCAGACAAAGGAGTTGACAAAGTAATTCCCTCTGTACTGTGGATTAAAAGCATTTTAGGCGTTTCTTTGATAGTCAAAACAACATTTGGAAGCAGCTGAGCAGCTGGAAAGGACCAGATTAATTAGAGAGATATTTACTGTTCATATTGTGACACTAANTTTTTTTTTTTTTTTTTTTTTTTTTTTTTTTGGTCTTATAAGCCCCGGGGGAAGAAATATTACAAATATCAGCTAATTATTTAAAGGAATACTTAATATTCTATTGAATATTTCAAACATTAATTTTAATCAGGTACTCTACCTTTTTTTTCATGCAAATAGTCTTTGTTTGAAAATAGTACATATTAACTACCCCCTTTGTACAGTTACTCCCTCCATTTTTTACTCCCATTAGTCCAGTTCTTGTACAGCATGGAAAACACTGACTGAAACTAAGTGGTTGCAAATGCCAAACAGTTGTATTAGGAGAGGGAAAAGGACCGGGGGAAAGGGAAGGGCAATCGGAAATTCTCATTTCCAGCAGAACCCATTTACAGGAAATCTTCCTCTCTGGAATTATCAGTTATACAAAGTTCATGTCTAATTTTACAACGGCCTGATCTTCACAGGAACATGAACATTTCAAACGAAAACGATTTAGTGAGCTTGAAAAAGGGCATGCTAACTAAACAGGTGAAGGGACTTTTGTCCATGTTCACATGCTGTTCCTTGGAGATTGACCTGGGAACAGAACGGTATCTTCAGATCAGCTTAGAAGAGGGAGACTGAGGAATGAAAATGCGTCGTTTCTTCCCCTTTCCTTTTTTAGGGGGAAAAAAAAATAACTACAGTAAAACAATGGAAACCCAGCACTGCCTTATAGGACTGTGCTCAGGGCAACGTGTCTTTGTCTCTGCTTGCAGGTAAGACGTTCCATTACTGACACAAGCAGGCATTGACGATGCCTGCTGTCAGCAACTGGCAAATGTCCTAGCATGGCTGAAAGACTGAGTCTTATGCGCAGTCATGTAATAGAGAACGTCCTTCACAGTTAGCAATTAATGCAATCACTGTGCATGCTCGCGCATTGTACTTCTTGCCAAACTGCACCTGAAATCTCAGGATTGTCTTTGAGAACCATTGCATATATACAGATTTACAGATACCATCTATCCCATGGACGGTTTAATAATAATAAGATTAATCATGACACAGTTCACTCCTATACTGAATGAATGCATTTTCATTTCTTTTGTAATCGGCTAAATAAACTAAATTTTCAGGGGAAAAAAAAATAGAAGTGATCCTACATGCAATCCACAAGTAAAACAACCTTGGGGTTACCTACAGCCCTGGTGTGTTTAACAGTTTGTTACAGAGTGTTCTTAGTAAATCTAGATGTAAATTTTGCATTCATAATGGCTGAAAGAGAAGAGCAGAGACAATGTTTTGTAGTTAAATCACACTTCAGGTGACAAGATATAAGCTATTTTTCAATCTATGATGTGAGGTAAGTGAATTTTAACCAACTCTCACAAAGTCTGTCTTTTTATTGAAAAAAAGAAAAAAGGTCTTCAGCCTTATTTATAGATATGCTTATTACAGAGAAATTTATTACAGGCAAAATATTGCCTTGGAGGGTTTTGGTTTTGTCTTTAGTTTTGTTTTCAAATAAAATAGTATCTACAGACTAAGTCTGCAACAGAAAGCATTGAGGTTATAGTTGTTTCTCCTGTCTACATGGAGGACAATATGAACAGTTATACAATTCATCACCTGCAAAGAGGTGGCTTCATAAAAATCATTTGTAAATCAACCAAACTCTTTCTTGTTAAAAAGATCCATTTAAATAAAGTCAGAATTATTAAAAGAATACATTTGCAGCTTGCACTCCAGGTTCTTTGGTCAGTGTGGACAAAATGTCTTCTTTTGCACGTGACTAATAATGAAATTACGAAGCACAGCATTCCCACCTAAGCCTCAGCAAACACTGAATACATCATTTTGAATTTGATACAAAGCTATGATATGACTTTTACTAAAACTACTGACTTCAAATAGAAGCTGAATATAGAAACAGAGGAATGGAGACACATAATAGGCTAAGAATCCAAAGACTGCATATGGGGGCTGATTCTGTTCTGAAAAAAAACAGATTTTTTTTTTAAATTGGGAGGCAGTTCTCTATTTTTTAGAATAAGACCTATAAAAATGTTTGTGAAAACTTCAAGAGAAAATAATTAAAAGCTTATACTTGAATGTTATTTTCCACAACCACACAAGTACAGGATTGCCAAGTCAGTTTCTCATTCTTCTATTAAAGACATTCTATTCTGTATAGCACATTAAATTCCATATACTAAATTCTACCCTGTATAGTGCAAAAGATTAAAGAATGTGACTATGATTTCCTGGAGATAGGACAGAGCAGGTTTTAGCCTTTTCTTTAGGACTAATCAGAATTTTGAATCCAAGTCACTTCTTTAGTAGAGACTGGGGTATTTTGTGTTTATTTCTCACCAGAATACTCATCCCTTACTTGAAAGATGAATTTTTTTCTTGCTTTTTCTCAAACCTGAAATATATTTTGCAAAATGCTACACAAAAAAGCCTTCTTAATTACATATAATAATTCTTATGCTTGATAAGATTTCTCAAACAGTGCTCCCCCACCTCAAGTACTGATGTTCTCTCCTGAAAAGCAACCCTTCCTTACAATGTCGGCAGCAATCTTTAATACTTATATACTTTACATTTAAGTTGCACAGGGTTTCTATTTGCTTAAGTGAAGTTTACAGTACACCTACACTTATGCTTTCTCATTTCCCATTTCATATCCCTTTCCTCTGTTATGTTTCTTGAATATATAAACACATATTACTTGTTATCTGAATGGACTGCAACTTTGTTTCTTGGAATTTTCATTTCCTTCTTAACCTGTCATCTGTTTAGGCTGCTGCATGTGTACCTCTTGCGCTACTCTGTTTGTTTCAGCTATTCCTTTATTCTCTTGCCTACTACAGAGATTCCCATTCTGTAACTTCTTCCTTTGAGCCCCACAGCCCCACAATAGTGTCTCCTACGTATTTCTGTCTGTTTTTTCCACCAGTGCATCAGCAAGTCTTTTCGTTCAAAGATGTCCCATCCCATCTGAAACAATTCAATCTACTAATGGACTAACACTCAACATCTGTCTACCAGTTGGCCTAAGCAGCATTTAGAAACTAAGATTTCTATCAAGTTTGAGTCATTTAATAGTTGATTCTTTTTAAAAATATATTCAGTGTACTAGCTTAGTTACATTACTTATTCTATTAAGTGGACAAATTCTGCAGTTTCTTCCCAGAAAGCTGCACCTTTATACCAATGTTGTAAAGTTAACCTTTGGAAAACTCTATACTCAGTAAATACACAAATGTCAGAATCGTGACTATATAATAGGTAATTTTATAGAAAAGCATCTCTTAATCTTCATAATGATATTAATTTTTTTTCTTGTGTCCAGTTTTGCCTCTCTATCTGCAGAAACCAATTCTTATCTTTTACGTTTTCTCCACTCATGTTTTTAAATGAATGGGATTTGTGAGTCTCTCTTACGTGGCACTTACAGCAGAACAACTCACATCTTCTCTGCCTACAGCTGTGCTCATTACAGTCAGTTCTTTGAGATTTACTTATGGCACTTCCTTCAATAAACACTGGAAGCATACAAAAATTATTTATAACTTTAATTATGTAGGTTCATGCAGATAAAACAATATGATGGGAGACACAGTTCCTGAATATCTTGTAGCGGGTTAGGAAAATTCTTATTCTAGAAGACGCCAAGGACAGTTAGATTTCTTTCTGAATTTTAAGGAGGAATAAACTGAAAATCTAGAAGAAAGGAGATCATTTGGGTGAAAGATCAAAAAGTGATTTTTATTTCGAGTAAAGGAAGGTATGACAGCAGTAAAACAAGGATAACATTTCAAAGAGACATACTTCAACAAACTCAGAGAATTAGCTTGTTAAGTATCATGGGAAGATAATCTAAAGAATAAAGGATTACAAGAAAGCTGGCAATTCATGAAGAATGCATTAAACATACAAGAAGAAACTGCCTAATACAATGTAAAATTAAAAATACTTAGAAAATCAAACACAGACACTGAAATTGAAGGATACCTGTAAAAAGCAGCAGTTAGGGAAAAAAGATTCAGAGAAAAGGGAAAAAACCCAAATATGGTTCAATAATATAATGCAGTTGCAAAAAGGTAAGTTATATACTATGACTCACTTACCTAAGTGCTGCATGAAAAAAGCCACAGAAAATAGTCTGTTCTCTTGATACCACTTAAGTTTCTCTAACTGTTCAAGAGCATGTTTTAAGAAAGGTAGAGATAACATGCTATTGTACACAATAGGGGAGAGAATAAAGAATGAAAAGGATTTAAGATATAACTTAGGAGAATTTGAAAGAAATTAGTTTGTTTAGTTGAAAAGACAAAAGTTGAAAAGAAAAGTTGGATGAGGGCGACAACATAAAAATGTTTTCCTAAAATGTAAGAGGAAATTAAGATGAGAATTAATTGTTCTCTATAATGAACATAAAATGAAAAAAAAAAAAACCAAAACAAATTCTAAGCTTATTTTGCCTTAAGGAATTTTAGGGAAAGCTTTCTAAACAGGTAGGTGTTGAAACAGAAAAATGTAAATACCTAAGGAAGCTGTGGAACTGGATACTTTAAAGAAGAGGTTACATAAATATCATCAGGCATGGCCTAGCTATTAAACTGCTCATTGCAGAAAGTCCCAGTCCTCCAATTCTTGAATTACAGAATACAATCAACCCACATAGGATTTCACTGCAATCCCAAATTCATAAGAATTAACGCACAGTTAATACATGGGGAGACTGAAACAGGACCAACCTTCTGATGTCTAACCTCAACCAGTTATGGCATATGTAGCATTTTGTTTGTATAAATAAGTAAAATGCAGTCTGATTCTTTGCTTTCATCCCAAACCAAACATTATGTACTTTCTATATTAAGTGATATCCTATCTTTGCTGCCTTGATTAATCACTTTATGCCATCTGCAGCATCAACCACTATGTGATACCTTGAATCAATCACTATATATAGTGGTTTGGAATTGAAGATCAACAAAAATAAGAGTATCAAATAGCCCCCTCCATGCCAAATTTGAAGGAAACAAGCTGCCACTTGGGATTTATGTAACAGATACACATGATTCTAATATGACTGATAAGGTTACTTTTCAACAAAGCTGTATTAAAACTT